>APFE030066525.1:1033-27372 GCA_000404065.3 Pinus taeda
TATAGGAGTCTAAGGAGTCACAATATAATCCAGCCGACCTAACAATAATAATATAAAGCCACAAAAATAATAATAGAGGGATTCTATGGGGCACAGAAATAACAATATGGGCGTAATAGGGGCACAACAATATAAATAAGGGGTATAACTACAATAGTAATGGGGTAATCACTAGTATTATAGGGACCCAACATGTTCTTTGTTTTAATTCATTTTCAAATGGATTGTGCAAGGAACTCCTTCCTACACCAGTGCATGTTGTTACCTGCACCTTGGTTTATTCATTTGTTGCAGCGAACATTTAATCACTTACCTGATTTTTACTTTCAGTTATTTCACAAGTGAATGAATCATTAATTGAATAACTGTTTTTGGTATTAAAAGTTCATCTCTAAAGGATCTGGAAGCAATTATATCAAATTACCACATTATACTTGCAAAGAATATCATCATTGTGGGTAAAGTACCAATGTTGGTTGACACATGCAGAGTACTTAGGCTATTGTTTGATTCTTTTAAAGTGATTTTATTTCATGAAGTTTATTTCCTCTGCAAAGTTTAATGAGTTGAATCATTTCCTTTTTCACAGATAGTTTACTTCATAATTTCATTTACAGTTGCAATTTTTTCCAGCACATCTTTCAGCTTTCTAAAGTAATTTGGGAACTAAGTAAAGGGAACTTTGTTTTGGTGCAAGAGAAAGTCCCTTGACACATAAATAGAGTGCTCTAAGCCTTGAAGCTTAGAGCACCTTCACTCAGACATAAGCCTACAATAAGGAAGGTCAAATATACTCTTACACAGTAATACTATACCTACAATAGTGCAAGCAGATTGCAATAGTGTAAGGACAGGTTATTTGTGTGAGAAGAAGATCAGAAGGAAGACAGAATTCTACAAGGGCCCACTTGTCAGACTATTTACCATCCATCTAAAGATGAACATAGCATTTCATTCTAGCATTTAAGATTGTTTCCGTTGTCTGGGATTTCTTTACTTGATTTACTTGCAAATTGTCTTTTACATTCCAGCACTAGAGTTGCCTTGGCGTTATTTGCCTTTCCAATTGTTTTCTATCTAATTCTGAAAAGAATTTCCTTTAAGAAGTAGGATTAGAAATAGGAAAAGTTCATACCATTTCTGGCATTGCCTGCGCTATATCTCTAAGTTTATGAAACCCTCGGGTTGACAATTAAGTGTTAAGGAGTTTGCTCAAGTGCAATTCCTGCACCCAACATTTTGATGCCGTTGTCAGGGAGGTGATTTGGATTGGTAAGAATTTTCAATTTTTTTGCAATAGGAGTAAGTCTTATATTATATCTTTCTACAGTGTGCTTCTATTATTTGAAGGAATTTGTAGGTGCCAATTTTTTATTTTTTATTTTAACTTGTAGCTTTTATTTGAATTTCATTTTGTCATTTTTTGAAATGAATGCCTAAAAGAGGTAGGGGTCCAAAGCCCACTAGGGACCAAAGAAACATTGAAAAATATCAAACCAAAACTCATATTGGGCTCTCTTTTATAGGAAGAAAATCCAAACAAACTCAAACTCATCATGCAAGAATAATCCATCTAGACTCTGGTAGCAGCAGTTCGGGTGTGACACATCCCATAAAGGTGTAGAAGGAGACTGTTGGAATCCATAGTTAGCCTTCTCAGTCTGTTAAGAGCGGTTCATGTGGAAGAACAAAAATGGCAGATATGGAAGACCATGCAGAAGGAAGTGGTGAAAATCAGGTAAATGAGGAACAGTCTACTTTTGGATTCCCGATTGTGAATCCTAACATACAAGTGCAAATGAAAAATATTTCACCATCAACTCTTCCTCATTTCTATGGTAAGGTACATGAAGATCCAGACTCTTTCCTATTTGAGTTTGATATTTTTTGTAATAGTTATGATTACTCATCTGATGCCCAAAAGTTAAAGTTGTTTCCTACAACTCTCAAGAACGTAGCACTTCGTTGGTTCATGGGACTAGGAGGAAACACTATAAATTCTTGGGAGCAAATAAAGAAAGTGTTTTATCAAAATATTAGGAATATTGTAAAAATAGAGATATTCAAGATGAAATCTTTACTATTGTGCAAAATGATGATGAGATGCTAGAGGACTACTTGGAAATATTCCTGTACATCTTTCAAAGGTCAAAGCACAAATTTGATCTAAGTACTATTAGAACCTTATTCTTACGTGGGCTTACTTAAATATGTTGGGACAAGGGGATATTTCTCAAAACCTTTTGATCAAATAGGTGACTTGTGTAGGAAATTCTCAAGGAACTAATATAGATGCAATAAAGGAATTCAGAATAAAAATAGGAAAACTGAATCTACTGATGCTATGATTATTGGACTAGAAATCAAAATGGATAATATGAAAATTGGAATAATGAATATTATTAGCAAACAGATATACTCTTTGAAGTTTCAAAAAAAACTTGTAGAAGAGCAAAACATATTATCTATTTTCTGTCCTAAATGTAGAAGTAAGCATCCTTTAAGAGAATGTCCTCTAGATATTAAAGAAACTAATAAATGTGCAATTTGTGTAGATAACCATGCTACAGACAAATGTCCCTCCATATCTTCGCTGAAAGTTGTACACGAAGGGGGACAACCTGAAGCTAAATCATTGCATGTTATGGGAGCACGAAGGAATCAGCCTCAGGTAAGTATAGGTATGGTTCCTGAACCTCCACCACATTTTTTTGGTTATAATGCACACTTGTATTCCTACCCTAACACTAGTCACTCTCAGCATTGGAAACATGGGAATCAATATCAATATGGACAACCCTCCCAATCTTGGCAACAAGGATGGAGAGGTCCAAACCATTCACATCATTCACATAATTCCTATCATGCACCTATGCAATCATATCCTCCTACATATGCACCTTAGCCAATGCCTCAACCATCATTACCTTAGGTAAGTCAACCCATGCCATCATTACCTTTACCTCCAATGTTTCAATCTTCTCAGTTGCCTACTCAACCTTTACCCAACCCTAGTAATAAAGCGTTACAAATGATCTATTCTATGACCCCACTTACTTCATCCATATTTCAGACTATGCCAGTTGGAGTTAATGATCTACAATTGAGATTAGGGAAAGTGGTAACTTCATAAAATCAAAAGCAACCCATGGTGATTATTAATGAGAAAGGAGAGGAGGAAACTCCTAACCATTCTAAAAAATATGACACCATTCAGTCGTTCCCTGCACATTTTGAGCCCTTGTCATCTTCTCCCAACGAACCTCCCTATCCAAATAGGGTAATTGTGGAGAAGAAAGACCCCATTCCTAAGTTTAATTTGGCTTCTGAGCTGAGGAACCTTTTCATAAGGGTACCTTTGCTCCAAGCTAGTAAAGAGATCCCCATTTGTACAAAAATCGTTAGGGAACTATGTCTCAAGAATCTAGGAAGGAGAATATTGGAACTCCAAACCATTCAATTTGTTGGTAGAGAAGCAGATTTAATGACAGAATGTATGCACATGGAAAAATATACTGACCCCAGAAACCATGTTGTCTCTATTTAGATAGGTGATGTCCTTGTATCCAATGTACTTATAGACCTAGGGGAAACCATTAATGTTATGACCAAGCAAACCATGGATCAACTTGGATTGGTCCAGATTCGTCCTACTCCCACTGTGCTTGAATTGGTAGATAGATCTAAAATCAAGCTGGAAGGAGTATTGGATGATATGGTCATTTCCTTAGATTCTTGGGAATATCCTGCAAATTTCATTTTTCTTCAACCAAAGAATCATGTGGGAGGTCATCCCTTCATGTTGGGGTGACCATGGCTTGTTACGACTGATGCTTATATCGGATGTTGTTCTGGTGATATGTACATTTCCCATGGAGAATCCATAAAGAAAGTCACCTTATATCCACATGCTAGATCTATTTAGGAGCTCCAAGAAACTTTATGGTTAGACTACGGTAGTGATGAGGAGACCCATCATGTTTCCTTGATACATCATAATGTTGAGTCCTCACAGGAGGGTGAGATTCAAGACTTCCTAAACAATCGAGACACCCTGCCCAATTTCAAATCATTGAGTCAGATTTTCAGTCTAGATTTTCAGGAAGGATATGACTCTATACCTCCATCATCACCATCTATAATGACACATTTGTGTTCTCTTGAGCTTGGCACTACTCTTGTTGAGATTAGTCTAGGTAAATCCTTGTATATCAGTTCAAACTTGGATCCTTCTCAATGGGAGCAGCTTGTGAATTTGTTGTGAAACTAGCTTGATGCCTTTGCATGGGGTTATGAAGATATGAAAGGCATCCCTCCTAAAACTTGTACACACCATATCTATATTCAGGATGGAGCCTGACCTGTCTGACAACCCCAAAGGTGAATGAACCCAACTCTAAGAGATATTGTAAAGGAAGAATGCAAATACTCTTAGAGGCTGATTTTATCTACCCCATTTTTGACAGCCAGCGGGTCTCTCCATTAGAGTTAGTCCCAAAGAAATATGGGAGATGGTGCATTTGTATTGATTATAGAGAATTGAATAAAGCCACTCTCAAAGATTACTTCCCCCTTCCTTTCATCAATCAGGTACTCGATACCCTTGCTGGTAAGAAGTACTTTTTTTTCTAGATGGCATTAGCGGATACAACCATATATATATAGCACTCGAGGATCAAGACAAAACCAATTTTACATGTCCATGGGGTAATTTTTCTTATCGAGTGCTTCCCTTTGGGCTATGTAATGCCCCATCTACCTTTCAAAGGACAGCCTTGGCTATTTTTTCTGACCTTGAATGCGTAGAAATCTATATGGATGATTTCTCTGTGTTTGGTGATTCATTTCAGGAAGCCCTCAAGGATTTAGAAAAAGTGCTTCTTCACTACCAAGAAGCCCATCTCGCCTTGAGTGACAAGAAATGCATATTAATGTGCAAGGCGGGAGTAGTTCATGGCCATTTTATTTCTGACAAAGGTATCCAGGTTGACCCTACAAAAACAGAAGTCATTTCGAGTCTTCCTATACGCAAAACTCAAAGGGAAGTGAGAGGTTTTCTAGGACATGCAGGCTACTATAGGAGATTCATTGAGAATTTCTCAAAGATAGCTACCCCCCTTTTTAGACTTTTGGCTAAAGATAGTGATTTTTCATGGTATACAACTTGCCAACAGTCCTTTGAGACATTGAAGGAAAAGTTAGTTCAGGCACCATTTTTGAGAGGACCAAACTAGTCCCTGCCATTCCATATTTCCTTTGATGCCTCAAATACTGTTATTGGCATAGCTTTAGGACGAGAAGAACACAAACAACCTTATGTTATTTATTTCATTAGCAAAAACTTGTCACCTGCTGAATTCGAATATACTATTACTGGGAAAGAGATTTTAGCTGTAATTTTTTCTATTAATAAATTCAGACATTATATTACAGGATATAAAGTTTTTGTATATACTGACCATTCCACTCTAAGATATTTGATGAATAAACCATTAACTAGTAGTAGGGTAACTAGGTGGTTGCTTTTATTACAGGAATTTAATATTACTATTGTTGATAGACAAGGTAAATCCAATGTAGTAGCAGATTACCTTTCAAGATTAAATAATATTGGTGAAGCAATTTCAGTTGATGATGATTTTCCTAACGAACATCTTTTTGCTGTGTCAACAAAATATCCATGGTTTTCTAACATAGCTAACTATTTAGTCACCGAAAAATTACCACCTCACGTATCTGCTCGTGAAAAGCGAAATATCATTCAGAAAAGTGTTTCATTTTCCTGGATCCAAGGAGACCTCTTTTACACCAAAGCAGATCTCATTATTCGTAGATGTGTAAGAGAGGAAGAGGTGTTTGATATCTTAAAATCTACCCATGATGAACCTTGTGGAGGTCACTTCGCCGATAAGCGGACTACATACAAAGTGTTACAAGCTGGCTATTTTTGGCCTTCCTTGTTCAAGGATGCCAAACAATATGTCAAGCGGTGTGATAGCTGTCAGCGAATTAGATAGCCTAATCAAACCAATGAAATTCATGTATGTCCTTAGGTTATGATTGAGCCTTTTGAAAAATGGGCTATTGATTTTGTAGGGCCAATAAATCCCTCATCATCAAATAAAAATAATATTTTGGTTTGTATAGATTTTGTTACAAAATGGGTAGAAGCTAAAGTTGTTTATTTTGCTACTGAAAGAGTTGTTGTTGATTTTCTTTTTACTGAAATCTTTACTAGATTTGGTGTGCCTAGAGAAATTATTTCTAACAATGGATTGCATTTTATTTCTAATCTAGTACAAGGTGTGATGGAGTAGTGTAAAATACGGCATAGGAGATCTACACCATATCACCTACAAGCCAATGGTCAGGTGGAGTCCACAAACAAGGTAATTGAGTCCATCCTCACAAATATGGTAAACATGCATAGAAAGGATTAGGCTAACAAATTACCAGAAGCATTGTGGGCCTATCGAACCACTTGGAGAAACAACACGAGACACACACCATATGAGCTGGTGTATGGGAAACAAGTCCTCTTGCCGATAGAATTTCAGATCAAGACTTTCAAGACTACAGTCTAATTGGGGTTATATCTCTCTGAAGAACAGCAGCAACACTTCTACAATTAAACGAGTTAAATGAAATCCGAAGGGATGTTGTTCAACAAAACATCTTGGTTCAACAATAGCGCAAGAAGTGGCATGACAAGTTCATTCAGAAAAATCAGTTCCAACTAGGTGATTGGGTACTCGTTTATGATTCAAGATTCAAACATTTTAGAGGAAAATTCCATACATGCTGGATGGGACCCTATGAGGTGGTCAAAGTGTTTGAAAATGGTGCAGTAGAAATCAAAATTATTGATGGGTGGAATTCTATGTTCCTGGTAAATGGGCATAGATTAAAGGTATATTTTTAGCCCCTTACTAAAGGAAATTTTATGCAGCAAGTCCAATAGCCATTTGAAAAGGAGTTGGTAGGTGATGATACCGACCTATTGAATAATTGATTCCTTCTTGTCCTTATTGAAAAAAATAATCAAAGAAAAATAAAAAGAAAAAAATGACAAAAAAGAAAAAGTATAAAAAGAAAAAAATTTCTTGTAATTGTAAAAATCAGTTGACTGACATGATTACAGAAGGATCAACCTGAAAACCAGCATACTGGTAGGAAGATCAAAATTCTAATAAAAAAGGAATGGTTACTTTATTTTTAGATATGTTTGGTTGCCACCAAGAAGAAGCAGGTTCATGAAACCGAGCACTTACCCAAGTTTGGGGTAACTAGTATGGACATTTTTATCCAAGTAAACGCTTACTTCCCATTGCAGTTAATTTTTCCTGCACCAATGAAGGAATATTTCATGTTAAAAATATTGTCTTTCTTCTATTTCCCATTTTGAAATTTCCCACTGAGTTTCTTTTCTAAATTCCCCATGAATTATATTCCTTTTCTTCCAAGAAACTACCCTTACCCGATTTTGTAGAATCCCTCTTTTCCCTTGATTTTTTCCCACATCCTGTTTCGTTTATCCCTCTTGGTGATATTGTTTTTGAAATCCCTGCTATAATATTCCTTCCCTTTCTAAAATTTTTACCCCTTTCCCACTTCTTTATTCCCCCATAAGTTTATTGCAGAATTTGATGCAATCATTTAGAAGGCATGTTGAGAAGCACCAAAGGATGGCGAATAATTTTTTCTTGTATAATGAGGAAAAAAATTTAAAGTCAAGCTACAGAAGTGTGTCCTATCAAATTCTTGTTTTGTAAAAGTCTCTAGTGCAAGCACAGCGCAGTGCAAGCACAACAGTACAATCAGGTCTGACGCAGAAATACAGTTGACTGTGAAAGCAATTTACACAGTCCTGAAATGGTTTATCAAAGATTTATGGGTCTATATTTTTCTGCAGATGTGTTGATATGTTATCTCTCTCCATGTTTTAATTGATTCTTTGTTTCATTAATTACTAATATAGGAACAATATTTAAAGTGCAAGATGTGTAATGTTGAAATCTAATATTTTTTTAATAAATTTTGAAATATGTCTGATTGAATTATGACGCTGACTGCGGAAGGGTACTACTATCTAACAACTTGCACTCACCCTCCTTGGAATCATTTCACATTACATGACCATCATTAACCTACCCGTAATCCGATCATTCTAGTCATTGCATCACAATTCACCTATAATGAGCAGGGATGAATCTATACCCAATGTGGAGAGGACTATTCCATAATAGTTGGGTAAGTGGGTCTAAAAAGACAACGGGCAAGGAACCTTCGGCATAAAATTCTTGGTGAACATTGGAGTTACCCTGAAATTCTTTGGAGGGTGTGATCAGTGAAGTGGAGGAGGTTCGAAATGGCACCTGTGAGTAGTGAACCACTGTCACTACAGGACATTGAACAAACCATCGAATACAGGAACAACCTTGCACTGTTGCAAGAATCTGGGTTCCTGCCATTCCTCCAAAAATTTGATGGGTTCGACATGGCCGTAGTGCTATATTTTGCAAGGATGTTAAAAGAAGGTCGATTCAGGGTTGGGAACTTAAAGTTTAAAATTACTGAAGAGTTCATTTCACAAGCCACGGGTCTACCACTTACAGGGGAGCGTTGGATTAAAAAGGAGTGGTTGGCGAAGAAGCATTAACACTGATTCGTAGTCGATAAGAAGATTAAGGTCGAATGGAAAAAAGGACTTCCACAGACCACCATGGTGGGGAAATGGTGAGATTTACTATTTATATTACAGAAGTTTGTCACAGGCAAAGGATGCTATACCCTAGCATTCGTATACCACCTTCGATTGTTGTCACGTTTCAAGGCAGTGAAACTGATTAATTTCCCTCACTTCTTTCTCAAGAGCCTTGAAAATATGGTGAAAAATGTGCAGAGTGGAAGCGCAAGCCAGGTTGCAAACAAACTTTGCCATCATGGACTCATTACGATGTTAGTCAAGAAGAAGTTAGAAAAGAAGGGAATAGCATGGGTGGCATTTCTGAAAGAATTCCAAGCGAGGGGTGCAGAAGAACCTACTAGCACAAATGCAAGTAATAATAGAAAGGCAGAGACATTGTCTCCTTCCAAGCGGCGAAGTAAGGGCTCAATAGTGTAAGCATATAAGAGGGTCATTGAAAACACTCCACTTGTAGCAAAGGAAAGGAAAATTAGGACCTATGCGAGGAGGAAAGTTGTCGGCCAAGGAACGAACTAGTCGAGTTCTCCAATTGTAATCAACAAGTCGCCCCAAGTCTCCCCCACGATTCATAATATTTTGGTGCTCACAGACACATTAGCACACACTGTGGAGGATGAAGAGAATGCAGAAGATAGTGTTCTGTTGTCAATGTTTTTCAGTAGGCTAAGGAGCAGAAAAACAACGTCGACACCAAACATTGGCGAAGTCCAAGCAGAGGAGGACGAAGAGGAACAACATGAAGAGCCTCCTGACAATTTCAGTGAACCGAATGTGGAGACCCTCAATGATTTCAAGGAGTAGGGCACTGAAGATCCTACGGTTTTTGAAGGTCGTGGCATTGAAGACCTTATGGTTTTTGAAGGTCAAGGCATTGAAGACCCTGCAGTTTTTGAAGGTCAGGGCACTGAAGACCCTGCGGTTTTTGAAGGTCAGGGCATTGAAGACCCTGTGATTTCTGAAGATCAAGGCAATGAAGACCCTGCAGTTTTAAAAGGGCAAGGTATTGAAGACTCTGTGGTGTTCGAAGGACAAGGTACTGAAGTCCCAGCAGTGGTAGAAGAACGAGGAATCGAAACCCCTCTTGGTTTGGAAGGATAGGGCATTGAATCCCGTGAGAAACTAGGAGAACAAGATGTTAAGAGCCCAAAGGAATTAGGCACACAGGGTAATGAAACCCTTAGCATAGAGATTGGTGAGGGCATCCAAACCCTCAGTGATAGCAAAACCTCGAGCATAGAAACCCTCCACGATGTCATAAGGCAGACTTTCGACAGCCTTGACCTTGATGATGAGTCTGTGGTAAAAAAGTTGTTCACACCTGAAGACCTTAGCACAGCACCGTCCACTCTCTTCCTCAATAATAGAATAGTGGACCTGGAGCAACAAGTCCATGACCTGGAAGCTTTGAACCAGGTCATGATAGAGCAAAGTTAGCAGAAACAGAGTAAGGTGGAGTTACTGGCAGAAGTAAAGATGCAAAAATAGCAGGTAAAGGTATGGAAATATTGTGCTTCCAAATGCTATAGACGCCTTAAGAAGGTGACTAAGTAGCTGCGAATAGCCCGAGACAAGAAGCCAAAGATAGTAAATATAGGAATAAACATTGAAGCGCAGAACTGAGGAGCTAGCCATTCATTTTTTAAGGTTTTTTTGCAGATGTAAAACATTGTGTGATGACACACAACAACTTAGGTATGGGAGGATGTTGATATCCTTAATTGCTCTATTTTCTACCCCATTTCCATCAATATCAACCTCAGTTTGGTCTTAATAAAAGACCCTTCTTTCCTGCACTAGTACAAAATGGTTACCCTTTTCCTGCACATGCTCATATTTTATATTAAGATTTATTACAACACTTTATTAATCTTTTATATAGATTTCATGCCTATTTACATATTTCTTGTAACTCATATTGATTTCCTAGAGTAATCATGGAACTTAGTGTTAATGATGAATGAGTTGACTAGTGCAGGTAGATTCCTGCATCGCCACTGTCCGAGATTTTTGAGAAGCCATCTTCCATGAGGACGGATCTCGATCTTCGACTCCGAGTCTAACTGTTGATGAACTGAAGCAGGATGATAGGTGGCGCATATTCAGGGATTTTTCTCCAAAGTTAGGTTACGACCAAGCAAAGTTATAACCACTGGCCAAAGCTGTAATTTCAATTTTCTAAGTCTGTTCGGTCGAGAGGCCTGAACAAGAATTATATGTGATTAGTGTAAACGACCTAGAGCTGAAAGGATATATATGATGTAGATCGTAGATAGGAAGCTAGTCAACCATCAACTATCATTTTGGTTTATGTAATTTGGTTATCGCCTCGCTCTGGGGTTGGACTGCTCTTTAATGTAATTTTCCAAATTGAGTACTACAAGGAACCGTTATGATTTGCATGTGCAGTGTTTAAATTTGTATTTGATGTATCTTTGAAGTGTTGATCGCTTTCGTTCCTTAGAAGGGGAATGAGATGGTTGGCTAGGGCCCAACCAACCTAGCTCATTTACCCCTCTTGCTTTCGTTATTCAAAAAGACGGTGTGGTTATTTCTTTTGCACCTGTGTGATGTAATAGTTTAATCGCTAATCTTTAAGTTCTGAATTAAAGTATCTTCTGTAGCCTATTTGTGAAATGGATCCGTGGTTTGAAGAGTATTTGTGTTTATTTTTCTTATGAAATATATTTCTCGGATTTCCTTTACTCTTGTTCTCTGTTTTAATTCATTTACAAATGGATTGTGCAAGGAAATCCTTCCTACACCAGTGCACGTTGTTACTTGCACCTTGCTTTAGTCATTTGTTGCAGCAAACATTTAGTCACTTACCTGCTTTTTACTTTTAGTTATTTCGCAAGCGAATTAATCATTAATTGAGTAACTATTTTTGGTATTAAAAGTTCATCTTTAAAAGATCTGGAAGCATTTATATCGAATTACCACATTATACTTGCAAAGAATATCATCATTGTGGGTAAAGTACCAACATTGGTTGACACATGCAAAGTAATTAGGCTATTGTTTGATTATTTTAGTGATTTTATTTCATGAAGTTTATTTCCTCTGCAAAGTTTAATGAGTTGAAGCATTTCCTTTTTCATAGATAGTTTACTTCAAAATTTCATTTACAGTTGCAATTGTTTTCAACATATCTTTCATCCTTCAAAAATAATTTGGGAATTGAGTAAAGGGAACTCTATTTTGGTGTAAGAAAAAGGTCTCTTGACACATAAACATAGTGCTCTAAGCACTAAATCTTAGAGCACCTTCACTCAGACATGCGTCTTCAGTAAGGAAGGTCAAATATACTCTTACATAGGAATATTGTGCATGCACTAGTGCAAGAAGATTGCAATAGTGCAGGGACAGGTTGTTTGTGTGAGAAGAAGATCAGAAGGAGGACAGAATTCTGCAAGGGCCCACCTGTCAGATTGTTTACCATCCATCTGAAGATGAACATAGCATTTCATTCCAACATTTAATATTGTTTCCGTTGTCTGGGATTTTAGCGCTTAGAGCACCTTCACTCAGACATAAGTCTTTAGTAAGGAAGGTCAAATATAATCTTACATAGGAATATTGTGCATGCATTAGTGCAAGCAGATTGCAACAATGCAGGGATAGGTTGTTTGTGTGAGAAGAATATCAGAAGGAGGACCGAATTCTGCAAGGGCCCACCTATCAAATTGTTTATCATCCATCTGAAGATGAACATAGCATTTCATTCCAACATTTAATATTGTTTCCGTTGTCTGGGATTTATTTACTTGATTTACTTGCAAATTGTCTTTTACATTCCAGCACTAGAGTTGCCTTGGTGTTACTTTCCTTTCCAATTGTTTTCTATCTAATTCTTCAAAGCATTTCCTTTAAGAAGTAGGATTAGAAATAGGAAAAGTTCATACCATTTATGGAATTGCCTGTGCTTTGTCTCTAAGTTTACGGAACCCTCAAGTTGACAATTAAGTGTTGAGGAGTTTTCTCAAGCGCAATTCTTGAACCCAACAATTTATAGTCACCAACTTGAAGGATACATTGATCCCCTAATTCATAGGCACCAACCTGAGGGAGATACTAGTCCCATGAGATTTACTGGAACCAACCTGAAGGAGAATTTGATCCCTTGATTTAAAGGGACCAACCTGAAGGAGACATCAATACATTGAGATTTACAAGCACCTACTTGAAGGAGACTTTCATCCCATGATTTAAAGGAACCAAACTAATTTTCCCATAAAATCCCTTTTTCATAACTTTTTCAAACTCAAATCCATAGGCATCCACATAAATTCTTACACATTTAGATTTATTGTATCTCAAATACTCTTTCATTTACATTACCTTAGGAGTGAACTGATATTCCTTTCAATATTTAGCCACATTTCATTTGACTACATATCATTTTATGCTCACCACGCTAGCTCAAATATCGCACTACACATCCTCATCTCATATTCTCTTCTAATATCAACTCAACTTCATATTCAACTACAATTGAGATCTGCATTTCAATATGTTTTGGTTTTTTATTTTGCGCACTTAACACTATTTCCATGCTTCACCCTACCATATGTTCTACTCAAGCTTCCTTTGCTTCAATAGGCTTACCCTTCTTAACTTGACTTGTTATAGTTCTCCAGATATCATAGGTTTTTGCTATTTTCCTTGAGTTATTAACCCTCTTCACATACTCATAGGTACATTCACAACTACAATTATTTTCCTATGCTTTTATATTTTTTAGCCCTTCTTTACCATGGGAGGTGAATCATGGTATTGACCCATGGTTTCCTTAGTTAATTGGATCACTATGTTCTTATTAACTCCTAAAATCCATTTCCCCTCATTCATGAGTTTTCAATAGTTCAATTTATATTTCCAATGGTGTGAACCTTTCTAGTTCCTTTCAGTCCAACCTTTTACCACTTGAGTGCTTCATTTATACCACATATGTTCTTCTTATATGCCCGAGGACGTAATTGTCTGCTTATCATACTAGATATCACATGTGTACCTTTTCTTCGAGTGTTAACACTCATGACTGTAGGTAAGGACCTCAACCTTATCTTCATGTTGGTTTGGTATACTTCATTCACAACATCGCCATCTCAGTATCATAGCTATTGGTTCTAAGCCATTAATCCCTCAGGACTATGCATATTGAACTTTTGATTAACATACCAAACCCATTATGTTTGTCTATGATCTTGGTACCCCGATAGCCTGGTATGTTAATATGCCCATAGTTCTCAGGGTTGGACTTAATGCTTCCTGTGACCATCTGATGTTACTAACAGCTTAACATATCAAGATATCAGTTGGGTCTACTTCTTTCTTGCCAAACATAATATGGTAGTGTATCAAGACCGAATTTCCAAGACTTGAAGTTTTTTAGGAACTATCGCTTAGCACTCTGTGATCGAGGGCTATGACCTGCAGCTAGAATCATGGTATTGTCTCCATATTGGTCCTATAATCTTCTTTATCGAATATCCCAGTACCAATGTACTCCTTAACTCTAGTGTTTGTCACTTGACAAAATTTCTGTGAACCATTTACCACAAATGCTACTGCCAGTGAATTTCCTGTTACATTGACATTTCACATCTCAAATTGATTTATTGTTGTTCCACTTCAACACTACAGTGTCTCAATAACCTACAGCCTGATATGGGACCCACGTTGTCCACATCATCTGCCATGTCATCTTTCAGATCATCTGTTGCAACCATTATGAGCCTGTTATATGTCTAGGTGAGGATAAATAATAATTTATTACCACATTCTCTAATTCATTCACCATAAACTTTATTATGTACTATTTATGTTCAAGTGAAAATAGTTAAACCACTTTTCCAAAGCAATTATTTGTTTTGATATTTCTTTTTTCACCACCTTGTGCAAAGCAATGGAACATAACCTTGCCTCTACACAATATTTTTCTCTACAGAAGCTTTACCTCTACACAAGATTTAAATATACACTTCTGAGTCATTTAAGTTACACTAAAATTTCAACATCCTCCAAATTGCACCACTTGTACTTAATCAATTTTAACACTTACACCTTCATACTTCTACCTTATTTAAATTGCACTTGAATGTTTCACACACTATAAATTTCACAAACCATAGTCAATTTTCATTCTCGTGCAGAATATTTTCCAATGAATACCTTGCACAATCCATTCTCCCATAAAATATTACTCTTATAATCTCATATTTAGTGATTTTTTTCAAATGGAGGAGACTTTGTGCCTTTGAACAATGTTGATACTTTCGAGGTTCGATAAGTTATTACCACTTGGGCACCAGCCTATTGGCCTTCTATGACCAGGAGCGATGGATGAGGGCTAACCATATTAGCCTTCTCAGCCTTCTTGACCTTCTTGGTCTTCTCTTCTTTCTTGGCCTTATGTTGCTTGATTTTCTTCCTCAACCTTTTGTCGCTTGACTTGCTTATGACTCCCCCCGAGCTTACCTATTTGATCTTTGATTTCCCGACCTTGGTATGGATCTTCTTGAGCTACCTTTGACATCAATGACAACACACAATCAACAAAAAATACAAGTATCATTCCAAAAAAAATAAAATATAGTTGTGACTATTTAAAGATTCGCAATGTTTTATTGTTTAAAAAATGATTTATTAAAGGGGATTTCTAACTTCTAAAGTGTCTCTTTGGAGAATGAATATCTAATTTCACATTTACTGAAGGAATTTAATTTTTTGGCACAAAGGGGGCAGAAAACCCAACTATAAATCAATTCCAAGAATATAAAGACAATACTATATAAGAGATGCCAAGTACATTGAAATCATCTCTTATTTTTGGCTCCTGGGATTTTACTGTTGCAGTTTTTAATGTTCCACACTTTAAAATCCACCAGTTCACCATATGCTAATAGATCAAGAGCCCAAAAGAATTTCTAATGAAGCGGTGAAGTATATGATAGGAAAATGGTTACATGAGGAGTGAGAGGATAATATTCTCATTATAATATATGGATATCAAGGAAAACCCTTACTACTCCTTAAGTTTGTTCTTGGTAGATACTTTGTTGTTGAAGTATGCATACAATACCACTCTTAGCTAATTATATTTGATAAGAAAAATAAAAGATAATTTATTACACTCCCTTTTTCTATAGGAGAAATCACAATAAAATTTGTAGATTGATGCAGTCATGGCCTAAGGAGAAATGCAGTAAATGTCGGAGGGTGATTAATTCAACATAATTGTTTGTCCCTCTTGCAAGTCCCAGCTTGACCTTGAAATGATGATGATCAGATAGATACAATAGGAAACCTCCCCCACACCCATGTTCTTATGCAGCACCATCAAAGGATGCCCAGGGGATAGATTTATCAATGGGATCAGCTACAAGTGGTTGTTGAGGAAGAGGCACTGTGAAATCAGGTAGTTCACGGTAGGCAAAGATGATCTTAGCAGAAATAGTCTGCCATCTAGCAACACCATCCTCAAAGATAACAGAATTATCTTTGAGGATGGTGTTGCTAGATGGCAAATTATTTCTGATAAGATCATCTCCACCTACCATGAACTGCCTGATTTCATAGTGCCTCTTCCTAGACGACCACTTGCACCTAATCCCATTAATAAATTTATCCCCTGGGCGTACTTTGATGGTGTTGCATAGGAACATGGGTGTGGGGAACGTTTCCTATTATATATATCTGATCATCATAATTTCAAGTTCAAGTTGGGACTTGGAGGAGGGACAAAAATTATGCTGAATTAATCACCCTTCGAAATTTACTGCATTTCTCCTTAGGCCATGACTACATCAATCCATAGATTTATGGAGACTCATAAATAATTATAAATTGGTTCAATAACATCACTTCCTACCATGCACACACTCTTAGAAATATTTTGGATGAAGTGGTCATATTCAAATCTCAGTTTAACTCCATCTCATGTCATCACATTTACAAGGAACATAACAAAAGTGCTCATAGGCTTTCCAAGGAGGCCACGCTACTACCGAGAGGCTAGTGGATGATTCAGGAGCAGAGGGGTACAACCCAGTACCAATACTACCACAGGCCTTATATTGATCAAGCATATCATAGGGTAGATAGGCCCTAAATATTTTTGTGACATATCTAGTCATAATATTTTTCATTGTATATATCATAGTATGTTTTTATTTTCAGACTATACATTATGTTATTGCCATGCATGGTGAATCTATATTGTAGATATCTCAGTTATGGTTTTCTATTTCAGACACTACCATGCTATCACCCTGCATGGTGAATACGTTTATTACTCAACACCATTTTTGAAATGGACATGGATGTCTATATTTTTGACTTGTATACACTGATATGGCTAAGGGCCAAATGTTGCATATGCTACCAAGCATCTACTATATGTAATTTTTCAAAAATAATGAAAGATTATGATTTTTCCTTTGGAAAAAAGGAGAGGTCACAGTAAGAAATTCTGCCCATTTTGCAGAATTTGTTGAATTATTGAAATCCTTTAATTTAATTGAAGTTGAATTTGTTCAAGGATTCGGTCCAAAAGGAAGCTTTTCTAGTCACTTGGCATTGATGAGACATGCCAATTTATTCACAATGATATCATAATAAAGTGGAGAGAATCAAGTTGGAACTTGTAAAAAAACCTACCCTGGCTAAAAATGATGCAAGAGAAGAAAGTACCAACGCTAAAGGAAGAATGAATCAAAGAGGGAAAATGTTGTAACAACCTCCTCCCACACTTACCCAATCTTACTAGTACACTGGGGAAAATATGTGACAGAGAGTTACTATGATATGATTCAAATCCCTAAATCACCTTAAAGAAGTGGAACCAAAGAACTAAAAACTTTGCAGATCCCCCTCAAGTGCTATAGGACCCCCAAGGGCTAACCAATCACCCCAGGTGCCCAACCCTTGAGTTAACTTAGCCTTTCACTTACCTAAACCCCCAGTCGCTCCCATGACAAGGACTCCATGTGACTGAAACCCTCTAGTCGCTCGCACGAGCCTGCTTCCCAGTGACTGCAATATTTTTCATCCAGTTCTGTGCCAACAACCACAAAATTTAAACCACTTTTTCGAGGCTAAGACCCAAGCCTCTGCCCAAAAATTGATGAAACACTTAGAAGTGATAATTAACAAGAAGACAAGGCCTCTAATGCAAAACTTGAACAAGGAACTAGCTTGTCATATCCTAACCATTCCACGCATTTTGTCAAACACGTCATGAACACGTAATGTACAGATCATAAAAACACATCTAAACATAGGAGCCTCATACTTATCTGATATTTTCAAGAAGGTTTGATGCCCTCTCACGATAGCTACAATATCATCTATTAGGTCATACATTCATTAACATTTCATTTACTTACCAAAACATGATGGGAGAAATAACTCAAGTCTATCATAAAATGATGCTTGTAACCAACATATAACCAAATAAAAAACAATAATAGAATAGCCATCATAGCAACATAATAACAAGTATATTTACACATAGAACAAAAGAATAAAAAGAGTTCTTATTAACATATGCAAAATCCAACCAAGTTAGGGACTTCCACGTACCACTCGACCATAGATTGGGATGAACCAAATCTTTATTTCAGCCAATCACCCCCATACCATATTCCAAACATGAATGTGAGACTCACAAATTGGCCAAGAGATTCCTAGGCCCGAAACACTCATCTATACAACCAGGCTTTATCATGTATCTCGTCATTGCTAGTCAAGGAATTCCTAGGCCAAAATAATAAACATACACTACTAAGGCTTTACCATAATCCCGCCATATATTGATCAAGGCATCACCATGCCCTAAACAAGCATGGATTCCCTCAAATATCTCCACCTAAACCATGAGGAATTTTCCCGTCTCCACCCTCAGGCTTTACCGTGTATCTTTCCATTACTGATCAAGGGATTCCTAGGCCTTCCGGAATTTTCATGAGGCCACACCACTCAGTTTTGAAACCATCTTGTAATCCAGCTCAACTAAGTAAAAGAACCCCATCACACCATGTATATCTAGAAATCGCAAGGAAATGTTGAAACTCATTGTCACACCTGGAAAAAACCATGCTAATGACAACAAGAGAACCAAATACACACATGCATGTACAATGCATGGAAAAACTAGAAACGAAATAATACATGCAACTTGATAACTACAAGTAATCTCATTGTATCCGCTTGATCCAACTCTTCCTTGCTTGATCTTTGCTTCCCTTTTCCTCCTTGTCCTTCCTTTACCTTCCTTTTTATAATCCTAGAGTGATCCAAGAATGCTCTAAGTATATGAGAGTATGAGAGAGTAGAGAGAATAAAGAGAGAGCTCCAAAACTGAACAAACAAAAGGTTGTGAAATAATACTTAAAGGTGGTACTCCTCTCTTAGGGCGTGATCAAGAGAGTAGTACCACCTCTATAAAAATGTAGAGATAGCCTGGAAATAGGCCCTACGAGGTTGACGTTTTTCCTTTTCAAGGAAATAGATCAACATTTTGGGCAACAATACTAGGCATATTGAAAGGTCTATATTCTGTGCCCAGTAGATGACTCATCCTGGCCTAGTACAACCTCCTCTTCCAATTGGATTGGAATACCAAAGAAGTATATTGCATTAGTTGTATAATTTGATATTGGAGAATTCAAGAATGTGAGAAGAGCTTGAAAGATCTTAGCAAGTTTTAGCTCAAAAATCATTATCTCTGCTTCAAAATCGACAAAGGTGATGTCACTAAGGGATGAATTTGAAGTTGGAGGAGTCAAAGAATTCAAAGAGGCCCTTAACAAGAAGACTAAGTAACAAGATTGTTGAAAAAACTAGTACTTCTAAGAAAGAAGAAGCTTATATTTTATTTTCACTAGAAAAAGGAGAAATGGAAGACCAAGAAGAAATATGGGAAGATAGGTGAGAAGGTGACAATCCAAGGAATCAGAGATGAAGAAGGATAATTCATCTTACCATACAAGGTGAACAACATCCCCCACCTACTATACCCCCCTGGATTTTTACATATATTTAATGGGGATGGTGATATGAATCCAAACACATATGTGGATCAATTCTTGGCTATTTGTGACTAAAAGGGATTGTACATGAAGATGGCATGGTCAACATATTTATTCAAACTGTTATAGGACCTACCTATGAGCAATATAATTCCTTGCATGTTGTTTCAATTACCTCTTTTGATGACATAGAATAATATTTTATAGGAAGGTATGCCCAACCTATTGCATTTCATACCATACTTACCCAGTTTATGTAGACCCATCGTGAAAAGAATGAGAAGATTAGATACTTTTATCTTTTATTTTTTAAGATCTTGCAACAAATACCCCAAGATACTCGTTGTAATGACCTAGTCATAATTAGGTGCTACAAAAATTCAATGCCAACAAATGTTAAGTATTATTGTGTGTATGCAACCCATAATCATGTTTAATTCAATTTCTTGAATTTTGTTGAGTGAAGTTAGTTTTGTGTTGTATGAAGTTTTGAGTGGTCTCACCACCTATCATCAAGGACTCAAGAAAAGCATAGTGGATCAAAAAAGAGCGTTTGGATGGTTATAAAAGAAGAAGAACACTATGAACGTTAATCTAGACTACAATGTGAACGTTAGTCTAGATAACATCCACATTATTGTTCTTCCTTTTATAACCATCCAAAAGCTCTTTTCCAATACACTATGCTTTTCTTGAGTCTTTGATGATGCGTGGTGAGACCTTCAAAACATTGGATAACACAAAAACTGCACACAACAAAATTCCAAAAATTGAATTAAAAATGTTAAGTATGTTAAAAATTCTACACATATTAATACATTGCAAGGAGTGAGAAAAGCACAATAAATGGAGGAAGGTATGTTTAAAATCAATGTCTATCCATCTATTATTATTGGGAAATTACAAAGAGAAAAGTCCTCCTTGAAAGTAGCAGAAACAAGGAGGTCAACACCAGTACAAAGTAATCAAGATGTGACAATTCAAAGAGGAATTTTCCATGGAATTCCTCCCAATGTTTGAAATGTTCCTACATTAGAAGATCCATCTCCTTCAAAAATTGATTTAGAAATTGCTCGATTGAACAGAAAAATGAAGAAAATGCATAATGAACTAATAAGATTAGGGACAGGAGATGGTAAAAGTGCTCAACCACAAAAAATGTTGGAGGACCAACATATGGTTTTAGAGAATGACTTGATCGAGGTCAAAATATTGACAATGCACCTCCAAGGGGACATATGCCTCCAAGATTTAAAAATACAAGTGCTTTAATAGTGTAAGAAGAATAAATGCAAGAAGAGGGAGATATAGACTTACATCAGATTCTTATAGAAGAAAATTCAACCACCTTAGAGTCCAAAGAATTAGTAGATGACCAAGTATTTTCCTTAGAAGAAGAGTCTATACAGGAGAATCAAGAGTTTATGGAGAAAGAAAACATTATATAGACACAAGATCAATTGAATAAAGAAAAACCAAAGGGTGAAACTCAACACATAAATATAAGGAATCAATGAGAAATGCTAGCACAAGAAAATATGTATTCGGAGAAATATAATATGTATTAGGTGGCCCGAAATGAGTTCTGAGTTGTCCCATGAAGATTGCAACGGTGAGCAATGGCAACATCCTTTGAGTCGTGTGAAGGGAACAATCGAGAGTCATAATTTGGCTATGTGGCTTAACAAGATACTGGCAATACGACTCCCAATTGGTCGTTTTCAGTTTCATAATTGCTTCTATCTAACTCCCTGCCTTTTCTTTCCAGTCTTTATATAGTTAAGTTAAATCAGGCATTTCTTTCGTATTGCCTTCCTTGATGAGATTGGTGGTGAACAAGATGTGGTTCACTACTTTGATGATGTTCTTTGATATTCCAGCTACCCTTGCGACTGTTAGCTCAGCCTATTTGATTTTGGCATCCCAATCTGTAAAGAGAATGTCTATATGAGTTTCTTCAATCTCGGGTAGATTGGCCTTCTTTCCATCTTATGTTTCCTACCACTCAATGAACTCAGAGATTCTGGTGTTTAAATCATTAAACTTTGTTCTCTGGTAGATTGTCTTGTCTATCAATTGGTAGCTAGTAGTCAGATAGGGAGTAATATGTGACATCTTTTGGCAGAAATACCCTTGCTATCTCACCAGAAGGGAATTTAATTCCAAGGCCTCTTTGATGAACTCCTCAATAGTGGGAATGTCCTTGTATCTTTCCATGGATTGCTGCATTTCCTGGAGTTGCATGTTTTTGGTCGATATATCAGCCTCATGGCTTATTTTTAGGACCTCAATATCTTGCTGTAATTTCTTTAGTTGCTTTGCCACCTGCCTGTTTGAGCTTGCTTTCTCTACCTCAAGCTCTTGTTCGAGTTGCGCAATTCTCTCCTCTTTCTCCCTTATCAGAGTAGAGACCTCAGTAGCCTTGTCCATAATGGCTGCTACGTATGCTCCCATGAACTATGATATTCTAGTCAAGTTCTCAGCCAGATTGAAAGGAATGTCCTTCTAGACAATGTCCATGGGCTCGTTTCCAGGTGGGTATTCAGGTGCATCTATCCTTCTCCTTTTTCTCTGCCTTCTACATATAGCCTTGTGGAGAGGGCTATAGAACACATCAAGTGGAGGTATTTCAATGACTTTGAGAACAATCTCCGATGTGGGCAAAGCAAGGATAATCTCAGTATATTGGGACGTTGTTTGTTAGGTCCCTATACTACTAGTGTAACCCCCTTATTATATTGTTGTGTCCATGTAGTCCCCATATTGTTATTATTGTGCCCTTATATTATTATAGTTATGTTGGCTTTGATTATATTATGACCCCTTAGGCTCCTATATATAGAAAGGAGGTCTTGTAATTTGTATCATCCAAGAATTGTTCATTTGTGTAATGTAAATGAGGTTGCCCCCTTGAAGAGGCTGTATTCTAAGGCGTTTATCTTTCTTTTCTATCTTTTTGTGAGCTGGTTTCGTAAAATTTGGTATTAAAGCTTTGGATTCTAGGGTTTTGCTGCTCCAAACAGGTCATCATGGAATTTTCGCTATAACTTTTGGAGTTGTCTTTAGTACAACTTTTTGGAAGCTTTTCCGATGGGTTTTACTAGTCAAATTTCTCTAAAATCTGGTAGCAATTTATTGAAATCACAATTTTTATGGGTAATCCTACACAATCAAAGCATCCTAGTGGTTTTTCAGGGTGTTGAATCCAAATATGCAGTTAAAAAACTAGTTTAAATAACACAAATCAAGATTTAACCTCAAATTTTTCTGTTGGATTCCGGCACTGGAAAGTCCAAAAAGTTGCACTAAAGCCAACTCCATAACTTTTTCGCTACGCAGTTTCAGAAGCTAAAAAAAAACCCATTTGAGAAGAAAGCAGTCTGAACCTCGGGTACGGATTTTAGACCTTGTCTTGCTATATTTTCAGAGATATGATATGAGGAAGTTAGGGTTTTTGCAAGATCCAGAATTTCATCTCAAATAGGTCATTATGGAAGTTTCGCTATAATTTTGCTTATATAAAGTTTCAGACTCTGAAATTAAAACCCATTTGAGTCAAACTATTGGTGAAGCTCTGGTCCAAATTTTAGATCTTTTCTCGCTATATTTGCGGAGATATAATCTGAGGACATTAGGGTTTTGCAGACTCCCGAATTACATTCTAAATGGATGACCTTGAAAAAATCGTCATATATTTCTATATGAGCATCAGATTGAAATTTCGTAAGAAGTTATAGAAAGAGGATAGATTGTAGTTTTCTGTATATATTTTTTAGACATGAAGGTTGAAACAGTGACACGTGGAACTTCATACAAGTTAGATCTACTAAACTAGTCTATAATTAGGTCATCATGGGAGATTTGAACTAACTCTTCCTTGCATAATCCAATATTGATCAAACTTGCAGGTTAGAAAGATGACTCAGAGGGTTACTGCAGGACACAATTTTAGAACTTTGAGATCTCAAATTATAGAGTTACATTCGTTTCAAGATCGAGCTCCTAAAATCAAGAAAATGTGATATGAGGAAGTTTGATGGCAAGGATCCAATAAATTGGATTCTATAGATGGAGAAATATTTTGAACTACATGAGGTGAAACTGTTACAAAAGGTACGTATTGCATCTTCATATTTAGAACCGGGACAATTTTTATGGTATAAAGAGCTTTTCTCTCGTAAACCACTTGTTACCTGGTCAATTTTCACGGAGTAAATGATAGCACATTATGAGGATACAAAGAGCAACACCTTCTTTAGCCAACTGATAAATCTAAAACATAAGTGTTCAATGGTAGAGCACATTGAGGACTTTCAAAAATTGAATATAAGGGAAAATGATATTCCAGAGAAGTAGAGGATTGATGTATCCATAGGGAATTTAAAGGATAGCATTCAACATGAGGTTCGTCTTTGGGAACCTGATTCATTGGAGAAGGCATTCAGGCTGGCAAGAAAAATTGAAAGCGAAATTATGGAAACAAGGAATCCCACCACTCACGACTATAATTATGGAAGTGTTTTTTCTCCTAGCCTTCCACAACCTACAAGGTTTACAACCACAACAATTGGAAGAAAAAGGAGAAAAACGGCTTTGTTACAATTGTGATAGCAAATACACTAAAGGTTATAAGTGTGCTGAGAAGAAATTATTTTACCATAGATTATTGAAGAGGAGGAAGAAAAGGATCAAGAAACATCAAAAGAAGAGGATATACACCAGGAACCAACCCCAGAGAAAGAAGAAATGAATCCAACCATATCTTGTAAAGCATTGGCAAGAATTACCACTCCTCAAACTTTCAAGATAGAAGGACATATCAAGAAGAAAAAGTTTCAAGAAGCGAAAGATCACATCGAGCATCCAGAAATGAATTTGACAATATCTTGTAATGCATAGGACAAAATTGCCACTCCTCAAACTATCAGGATAGAAGGACGTATCAAGAAGAAAAAGGTTCAAGAAAAGGGTTGAAAGAAGACAAAGGAGGAGCCACCATTATCATGAATAAAAGTGACTACATAGCAAAAATGATAGATCATCTAAATAATAGTGGCTGCTACAGAAAACTCAACAAAAACCCATTAAACAAGGTCTCCAAAAAAGTATGCAACCTAATCAAAACTAGTAAGATACAAGACAACAAAAATCTCATAGTCAACAATCCATACACACCAAGAAACTATGGAGCCCCAAAGATCCACAAGGAAGACATCCCTCTCAGACTAATAGTAAACACGATAATGGACCTACATACCATCCAACAAAACACCTAGCCAAGAAACTAAAACCGCTAGTGGGAAGCACAGACTCTTTTGTCAAAGACTCAACCCAATTTATTGAAGAAATCAAGAACATCAAACCTGATCAAAATGACATTTTGGTTAGTTTCGATGTCACCACACTATATACCAATATCCCCATTAATGATGCCATGGAAGTCATCTGCAAACTCACAGATCTAGACACATCAAAGCTCATAGAAATTTGCCTAAGATCAACCCTTTTAAGCTTCATGGAAGACATTTATGAACAGACATGTGGAGTTTCCATGGGGTCACCTTTGTCCCCTATTATTGCCAATTTATTTATGGAGGACTTTGAAAACAAAGCCCTCATGACCGCACCCCTAAAACCTAAATTGTGGAAAAGATATGTGGATGACACATCCATCATATGGCCTCATGGAAGAGAAACCCTAGAAACCTTCAAACAACACCTGAATAGTTTATCCCCTTCAATAAAATTCACTATGGAAGTTGAGGTCAACAAAAGCCTCCCCTTCCTTGATATCCTCATTACTAGAAATAATGATGGCTCTATATCCCACTAGGTATATAGAAAAAAGCCTCACACTGAACAATATTTACATGCCTCCTCACATCATCACCCTATCCACAAACTAGGAGTTCTCAACACATTAGCAACCAGAGCCCTTAGAATCTCTGACAAGGAACACCTAGAAAAAGAAATAGAACACTTTATTAAAGTTTTCCTAAAAAACGGATACAACAAACATCAAGCCATCAAAGCCATAAATAAGGCAAATAATCGACCTAACAAAAACAAAAGCTTTGATAACATAATAGGTAAAGTCAACCTCCCTTACATATTAGGGACTACAAACAAAATCTCCCGCATCCTGAAAAATAATGGAATTCTAACCACTTTCAAACCCTTAAACACTATCCGGAACTGCCTTAATCTAGTCAAAGACAAAATTGATCCTAAATTCCATAAAGGGGTCTACTTAGTTCTCTGCTCATGCGGCAAACCCTAAGTAAGTGAAATTGGGAGATCCTTTAACACAAGAATCCAAGAACATGCAACTGACATTAAACACAATCGTTCGAAATCCTCAGCTCTAGTTGAACATTCTGATAAAACCAAGCAACAAATTTCTATAGAAGATACCCGCATCTTAGCTAGAAGTGAACACTACTTCGTAAGGAAATTCAGAGAAGCCATAGAAATTAGCAAACAACCTAATAACCTCAATAGAGACAATGGATGGACCATAAGTGAAAACTGGAATCCAATCCTATCATCCAAATTGACCCCATCTTACCATAATCCTCCTCTAATTAACCTAGAACAAACAT
>APFE030066525.1:28343-38984 GCA_000404065.3 Pinus taeda
TAATCAAAATAAATATAATTAAAATACAAAATGATTAATACAAATACAATTTAATATAACCATAACCCTAATAAAAATAATAATTCTATAATAATTTTTAAAAGAATAATTAAATTAATTCAGTCACAATTTTAAAAACCCTAAATTTCACAAATACAATCAAAATTAACAAAATATAATAAAACAATTAAAATTATAATTAACAAATCCCAATATATGTCGGCTAAACATCTCACACATCTCTATATATTAAAAAATGAGATCAGTGTTTAAACAATTTTTCACATCCTGAAGATGAACCACCATTGCTGGTTCAAAACGTCGATTATAAACAAACCTAATGTGATGTATCCGAAATATATGCTACATAAAGTTTCAAGAAGTGAAAGATCACATTGAGAAAGAAGAAATGAATTTGACCATATCTTGTAATGCATTGGTTGGAATTACCACTCCTCAAACTATCAATATAGGACATGTCAAAATGAAAAAGGCAATTGTGTTGATTGATTCGAGCAATACCCATAATTTTATTCATTGTAAGATAGCCAAGGAATTGAATTGCTTCCTATATCCAACACCAGAGAGTCATGTGATGGTTGCAAGTGGAGGAACCATAAATTGCTCTGGAAAGTGCCATAATATCAAGCTATCCATGGGAGAATATGTATTGAATAGCCCAATGCTTTCCATTCCAATGGGTGGTGTTGATGTTGTACTAGGAGTCCAATGGCTACAATCTTTGGGTACAATAACTTTTAATTTTCAAGAACTTTTCATGAAATTTTCTTCAGAAGGAAAGAAATTTTAATTAAGGGGTATCACAGGGAAACTGGGAAAGATAATCATCTCTAATGGAATGACAAAGTTTCTAAATAAATAAAAACAAGGATTAATTGCACAATTATGTTCGCTAGATGTTCCCACATCGAAATCATCTATTTCTCCAGATCTCCAAAAATTCTTGGAAAATCATTCCAAGGTATTTGAGACTCCCAAAGGCCTCCCACCTATTCGTGATTATGATCATTTTATTCATTTGATTCTAGGAAGTGTTCCTCCAAAAATTAGGCCTTACAAATATCCATATGCCCAAAAGAGTGAAATTGAACGTATGGTCGCAAAAATGCTAGAGGCTGGTATAATTCAACCTAGTCAAAGTTCTTTCTCTGCTACAGTAGTATTGATGTACAAGAAGGATGGGTCATGGCGCATGTGTCCGGATTATAGAGAGCTCAACAAACTCAATATTAAAGATAAATTTCCCATTCCTACCATTGATGAATTATTGGATGAATTGCATGGATTAATTTACTTCACCAAGTTGGATCTTTGTCCAGGATATCATCAAATAAGAATGAAGACTAAAGACATTCCAAAAACAACATTATTGAATAAAGTTGTATTTTCATGGACTCCAGAAGCAATGAAGGCCTTTGAACATCTTAAAGAGGCAATGTGCCAAGCACCAGTCTTAGCTACGCCAGACTTCACAAAAACCTTTATTGTGGAATATGATGCATTAGGAAATGGAATTGGTGATGTTTTAACGCAAGAAGAAAGACCCATTGCTTTTGAAAGGCATCCAATCAAAGGAAATTATTTACACAAATCTATTTATGAGAAGGAAATGTTGGCAAGACTACATGCACTTAAGAAATGGCGACCTTACATAATGAGAAAAATCCCAGTTCAAACAATATTTCCAGAACGTGACAATGAAGGAAAAATCATATTGGAACCTGGAGCGGTCACAGAAACAAGAACTCGACAGCTACAAAATCGATCAATTTCAAAGTATCTCATCAAGTGGAAGAACTTACCCACTAAAGATTCCACATGGGAGGACAAGAATTTTATACAGAAGCATCAAGAACTACTCAAGCATTGAGGAAAACACTTTTTGAAGGAGAGGGGCATGTTAGGTCCCTATAATACTAGTGTAACACCTTATTGTTATTAGTGTAACCCCATTATTATATTTTTGTGCCCATGTAGTCCCCATATTGTTATTATTGTGCCCTTACATTATTATTGTTACGTCAGATCAGATTATATGATGACCCCTTAGACTCCTATATATAGAAAGGAGGTATTTTAATTTGTATCCTCAAGAATTGTTCATTTGTGTAATGTAAAGGAGGTTGCCCCCTTGAAGAGGCTAAATTCTAAGGCTTTTATCTTTCTTTTCTATCTTTTTGTGAGCTGGTTTCATAACATTGTTTCTTGTTACTCCATAGGTGTAGATTGCTTGTCGACAAACTTGGGATTTGTATCCTTTTTAACATGTGAAGGAGTTTTTAATTCCTCTATTTCTTGAGCATTTGAGGCATTGGGAGAGCCTTGCAATTTCTAATTAAATTGATCCCACTCTTGCTCCAAACTACCTCCTTTGGTCTCTGAACTGATTTTTGTAGCCGGGGTGCTCATCACTTGCTTCTCAATTGACTTCTTGTTGGACTCAGCTGTGTTATTGGCATCTTGGGGCTTCCCTATGTCCGGTGTCTTCTTAGTGTTTACCTGAGAGTCTATTTGAGAGCTAGGGCCTCCACTATCAATAGTGATGCTTGAGTAGACTTGTCCTTAGGTTTTAAAAGATGCATTGGGATCACCCAGAGCCTCTCATATTTGAATTTCTAAAATATTTGAAAATATTCAGGTTTCAGATTCACTTTTTCCCATTCAAACGCTTGTTCAAAGGATAGAGCTCACTGTAACAAATCCTCAAAATGATTATCATCATGATTGTATGGATTGAGCTTTACTCCAGTAGTGACATTATATGCCACTTTGTTTGGATCAAATTGCCTCTTAGGCAATGTACGAAGCCTAAGGGCCTCGATATGTGTTGATTCCTTAGTGGCATGAACAAAATTGGCTAAAGCAAAAGAACTGCATTTGACAGGGAAAATAGGCCATAATGACTTGTTTTCGTCTTTGAGAACTTTAGTCAGGCCCTTTCCCACGGTTTGGTAGGCAATCTCTCTTGCTAATAACTAGTCAAAAACATATAAAGGAAGGACGTGTGGATCAGTTGTGCTACCAAAAACCCTAATACAGGTGAACCACTCTTCAATAAAATACTTTCTGACAGTAAGTACGTCTGTTGCAGCTTCTTGGGAAAACCTAGGGGCTTCCTTATTGAAAATCATTTGATGTAGGGGCAACAAAACAACATGGAATATCTTATTGAAGTGAGGTATGTGATGTGATTCCCATATTTGTTTATGACTGAGATGGATTGGGTAAGGACCTTGTAAGGTCCATTTCCAACCCATGGTTGGAAATGTTGTGCAAAAACAGATAGCATCCATAATGTAGGCACTAAAATAGAAGGGAGGCAGGTTATCTAAAAAGTAGGTTTTCTTCTGTCGATATTTGGTAATGGTGGTTGCTAGGTTGTCAGATAGGATGGAATGCCAATTCATGACATGGGAATTAACAAGGGCATCAATTAGAGGAATCCATTCAATTGAAAACTTAGTATTATTGGGTAGCCCATACAATCTACATAACATGGATGCTACATAGTTGTAGGGGTTTTCCAAAGAGGCTATAGCATACATACCCGATTTTTCATAATTGAATTTGTTGTCTAACACCCTCCAACCCTGAATTAGCTTGAAGGGGTCTGGATTCTTCTTTGCAAAGTTAGCCACAAATGTGTTGCCATAGATATCCTAGGGATCAGGTATGTGGTACATCTTCTTCATATCCTCTACTCTTAATGACCCTATGAGCTCCATCTTTGAATTCTTGAATTGCCTATCTTCAATGATAAGGTTTTCAATCACCCACTTGATCATATCTATATAGGGGAGGATTTTCGCCCTTTCTCCTATCCTATGAAGGAATGAACAAGAAGCATCTCTACATTGAAGTTCTGAAGGCCTTTTTGAGTCAGTTGTTTCTCTCGTAACAATGATTTTAGGAGGCTTTTCCTCCAACCTATTGTAAATTACTTCCCAAGCTGTTGCGCCTTTGGCAGCATCACAAACTGTATCAGCAAAGATAGGAGCCATCTCTATAAGGTATGTTTGCTCTGTTTCTACATCACCTTTCTTAGGGACATGTCTTTTGTCACTTTCCTAAGATAGACAACATATATCAGTGCGGATGATATCTAGTAATTAAGATTGAAAGCTTCTATGAAATGACTTTGGATCGTGAGAAAGGTTTTAATGAGATACTCGATTATAACTACCCATAACCAGGAAAATCATTATCCTTCCTCGGGTTGCTAAATATTTAATAACATGTCAACTCGTTTGTTTTAGCATTTAAAATGTACTTATTCCACACATTTTACCGGACTTAATTACGCATTGCGGTTTTAAAAGGGATACAGTATAGCATTACCGGATGTTTTAAGCGAAATGTGATTGCAAAGATCATAATATCACATTTCGCAAATCGTTTGTGGTTGTTCTAATGGCTTGGTCAAGTTTCTCGCGAACTATGCGAAGTGCGAAATGTGATTGCAAAATGACAAGGTGATTTTATCACAGCGGGGGACCTAATCGCATATCACACTTTTGTAAAGGTTTTTTTAACATGGTCATGTGGAAAAGTGTGATTTCCAATCTGTGATATGGATTTCATCCTTAGTTATTTTTTCAAGTTTTTGGTAGGAATTTTCTTAGAGTTAGGGTTTTATTATCCTAAGCCTAGAAATTTAAAAGGGTCCCCATTTACAATTCTAGGCCTAGCTATTGTTTGTTATAAATGGGGGGGGGGGGGTTGGTAGTAACAATAAGTTTTTTACCCTATTTTGGCATCTTCACTTCAAACTCTTGGAATTTTATGAAAATTCCAAATTCCAACTTGTTATCTTCATGTATATTTCTTCTACTCACCATAACAATTTCATCAAAATAGGCTCTTCGTTATAGAGTGCCACCCTATTCTTCAAAAGCCTCTATTTTTTCATTTTTATAAAGTTGAAGAAGAATCGATCGATGACCCTCATTAGATTTTTGTAGGCCTTGACATTGAAAACTTAATCCAAAATTTTACCTAATTTGGAATTAATATACTCTTGTTATAACTAAAACAACTTTTTTGGGTCCATAGCTTTTTATCTTATTTTCACCATCTTTTACTTTTCCTTTCTTTTCTTCTGAGTGACATTTTGCAAAGGAATTTTTTTATTCATTGATGTGTTGCACATAAAATCTTTTTCTTCCCTTCCTTATCACATCTCCTAAAAGTATTTTCATGTGATATTGTTTGTCTCCCTTGTTTATCTCATCTTAGGATTTTCTTTTATTGTGTCATATTGCAACTCAAAAAATTATCTTTCATGGCATATTTTACCTTTATATTTTATTTTCTTATGACATAAGGGATTTTTTCTTCCTTCTTTTATCACATTGCAAATATTTTCTTTTCATGGTGTGTCACACTAGAAAAATATCTTAGTGTGATACATTGCACTACCCATGTTTTCCTCTTTGTGACATGGGTCTTTTCCTTTCTTATTTAAAAGTTCTCTAACTTTTTAATACTTTTGTTCATGTGAGAATGTTACATTTACTTATTGCATCATAAGGTTTATCTTCTCTTTAGTATGTCTCACAAGAAACGTTTCTAATGTGATATATAATAACTCTCAAATTTTAAAATATTATCTTGTGATGCCGATATTTCATGTCTCCTTCCTTTATCACATCTCAATATTTTCTTTCAATGTGGTGTGTCCCATCACCTTGTCTTTGGTGTGATACATCTCCTCACACAAAATTATTTTCATGCAATACTCAATCCTTCTCAAAGAAGATTTTCAAAAAAAAATCCAAGTCTTGAGTTGACTAGGCTAGCAATAACATTGTATCACTTGAATATTATTTCCATGTGATACACATGGTATCACACCATGTAAATTTTATTGTGTGATGTATTGCATGGGTTGAATGATCTTTATCACATGAAATTTTTTCTTACATGCAATGCCTTGCATGGCTAATTTTTTTTCCTTCTCGTGTACCACATGGAAAACTTTTATTTCCTTGCAACGTATCACATAAGAAAAATAGCTTGGCACAATAAATCACACTACAAGAAAATATTTTCATGCAATACATCGAAACTCTCTAAACTTTCTCCACTAACTCTTGAACTCTTTTATTCCTGGTGACAAAGACCTTATCACATGGAAATTTTTTATGTGCAATACACATTGTATCACAATAATAAATTTTTCATGAGATACACACTATGTCACAAAAATTTACTAAGTTTTCGTTGGACACCTAATCCTCTATGGGTTGGTGTAGAATGTGAACAACCACCAGAGTCCAAGAGATGTTGGAAGATGAATCCAACAGTCATGTACAATGTATTATAACTGAACATCTTGTGAATAGTAAATGCAATCTAATGCTTATCATTTACCTTGGTTGTTTACATTTTATGTATGTTTAACATGGTATCAAAGAAGGACTATTCTGGCCTACTCTAATTTTAGCCACTTGTGTCGTGGCCTTTCTTTTCCTACTATTTTTTCGTATTTCATCGTTGTGCCTCTAACACAGAAACGCTCCTCCCTCAAAGCTATCTAGGCTATTCTCCATGTTGTCATCTTTGTATTATCAGACTATACCATCATTGAATTCATAGCCCTTGTCAGAAATCTTTCAACTTGCACCTATCAAAGTGATGCTTGTGACAATGCACTAGAATGAATGAATAATGAGAACCTAACACTCCCCTAACCATGTGTTTTTCTCTGCATATCAACTATGCCTGTTAGAACTGAAGTTAAGCATTTTCTCTCTATGTGACTGAGCTGAAATCGATTTTAAATCTAGGTGGTGTACATCCCAAGCTCCTGCGTTGAATTCTCTATGCGTCGCACAATCTCCATTTTTTTTTCATGCACTGTATTGAATGTTGAATCATCTGTATGAAGTATTGGAGACAATGCGATGAATGGAGCGAGTTTTTCCATCAAATGACTACCTGGAGGTGTTGAACGGTGTAATTGCAGTTCAATGGCATGAGCGTGACCATACATGTTAAAATGCATGCTTCATCCATGGCTCTCCTCCATGTTATGGCATCATGCTGAGACTAGGAAGATCAGATGTCAAGGATGTCTCAAATGCTTCATTGTCATAGCCTGCAGATCCATAGGTTTGAGATAGTTAAGTTATCGATTATGTCTGTGGAGGTGTGAATATTGGAGAAAAACTCTTTAGACATGGCGAAAATTATAATCCTGCATGCAGTAAATCATTTACATCTCATTTAGCTACTTGTTGATGAACATTATTGCCACAACTTTTTATAAGAGTCTCTAACAGAGTCAGTGCAAGAATCTAGACCTTGGGGTTCTTATTTCTGATGTGCTTCTTGATTGATTTAATGACATCCTTTGCTTGTCCTGGTTCACTATTACAAACATCACATATATCCTCCATATATCTCTCGTTCATATAACCTTGACAACTATATAACTCTGTTGGGATCGAATCATGCCTGTAGGCAGAAATTATGAGAGACCCTATGTCCTCAACCCTTTGGTGACAAGTCTTCCACTTGCTTTAGTCATTCTTCTATGGATTTAGTCGCATTGTTCCCTTCAAACACTTCTTCAACCATGGTTTCTTTCTCCCTTTAGTGACTTTCAATTATGTTCTGTCTTGCTGATCACCAGATATCACTCCTTTATACATAACCAATTTCATAATTTCCTTTAATTGCAAACGGACAACTTAGATGACTATTCATTGACAACTGAAGAATATCCACAAAGGAATTTAAAGAGTACTAAGATTTAGGAAGAAATTGACCTACTTTCAATCCTGAATGATGTGGAGAAGGCATTTTCTCATGTGCCCACTCTTCTTACATCTCTAAATGCCCTTTTTTAAACTAATATGCAATGATACTGATGACTTATGAGGTTCAGATGATTGGAAAGAATCTAGAAAAAGGTGTAGGAAAGATGAAGTTTTGAGACTCAACATACCCCCACTGTGAAGGTGTTGCATGTCCTCATGCAACCAAAATTTGGACTACCTCCCCTTCAAACCATATGTTCTGAAGCTTCTACCAGTACATCTAGCCCTCTTCCTCTCTTTCTTGGTGTTGCTAACATCCTGGGCTTCTTCATCAAGCATCTGAATTTAAGATTAACCAGTGCTCTACTTATCTTCTTGCATTTCTTCTTCATTTTTCTATTCTTCTTATGCCATAGTCCCAGGTGTAGCATAGTGTTGTCATGGATGATCTTGTCCAGTCTACTTTGCTCCTTGAGTGCTTCATTTTCATTTTTAATATGTCGATTTAAAACCTCAAACTCAAAGATTTCTTGTTTCAATGATTGGACTAGGGCTTCTTGTGCTATGTGAGGTTGAGTGGATGAAGTGTTGGGACTCGTGGTTGTTCTTTCCAAGGATTATATGTAATCATACACCTATTGCTACTTTGGATCTATTTCGGGTGTCGTTTTCCTGGGGTTGTCCCCAAAATGCTGTGGAGGAGAATTGACTTCAAATTCTAGCCGAAAAGGACTCATGTCATCACCTTTAGGACTAGTTTCAACATTTGGCTGAGAATGAGGTGGACTACTGCCAGCTGGAGTTTTTTCAGGTGTTCCTTCTCCCAAATCAACAAAATGGGGTCCTTTAGTTTGTGCTTTTCTCCATTTTCCCTTAAGCCTGCTGCTTCTTCTTACATATTGCGAACTACTGTCTTTTTCCTTCCGTTTTCCTTTCCCTTCCTTTTTGGCCATATCTGACTGTTTCTGAAGGTGAACCAATCTCTCAAACAATACTTGATGGTCTTCTTCTGAGGAAAGGGTTTGATGCACAGCCTCAATGCTTCTTTTCTCCTTTTATTTTGTTGGCTTTTTACCCTCAATATCTTTCTTCCTCCTTTTAGACAGTCTTTCTTCCCTACTAGTTTTCTCAACTGTGTTAGTAGGAATCTTTTCCTTCCCCCTTTTTAGACAGTCTTTCTTCCCTACTAGTTTTCTCAACTGTGTTAGTAGGAGTCTTTTCCTTCCCCCTTTTAGACAGATTTTCTTTTCTCTCAACTGTGTTAGTAGGAGGGCTTTGAGTTTTATCATCTATTCTCTTTCTTCTACTTATTTTTGATGTACTGCCTTCAGGGGTTTCTTGGGGTTCTTCAAAGAAATTTCTAATTAAAAATTGCTCCCAAGTATCCTTTTTCTCCTCTAATTGTTTTTCTATCAAGATTTTTATGAGACCATGGTGATACAAATGTGGTTCTACGTCCCCCAGATGCTTTCGGATGGTTACAGACATCTTTTTCAAACTGTTTAGCAAGAAGTATGGCAAATTAAGGATCTGGTTGTCTAGGAAATTCATCAACAAACGTGCATGATACATGTACATCACTCCAAAGCGTCCCTCACAGGTGATAAATTTTTGAATAACTAACAATAAGCTAGCCCATTCTTCTTTTAAAACATGAACAGGAATTTCCTTTTTGAAAACGGTGACATCCATACCTGGGTAACGTAAGATCACTCCCCAAGCTTCATCACCAATGCCCCGGTTCTTAAACCAGTGTTCACCTCCCTGGGGAAGTTTTGTGGCACCTGCTATTGACGCTTCAGTTATTGTGAATTTTAGGTCTCCAATTTCCACCTCTAGTCCGTCAAAAGACCTTGCAAAGGCCTTTGTAACCTCCCTATGGTAGCCTTTGAATTTCTGGATAAAACGTAACCACCTAGCCTTCTTCAATATATCTTTCACTTGTGGATATCCTTCAATAAACTTAGGTCCCTCTGGTTCTGCCCTCAACAACCATCCCATCCTTCCTTCTGTTCTTTAAAACTCCTCTGATTTAGCAGAGATGGTCAGGGTTTATGAAGGAGACCGGCAACTGTAAGCGGATATCATAAAATAGGTACACGAAATGAAGTGGAACAGAGAACAAAATGGGGTGAAGGCTTATGTGAGCACGGTGGAAATGAAGCTGTGAAGTCAATAGAACAGTAGGGGGAGCAAGTGCATCTGGCAGTTTTTAAAATTGGGTGGTTGTAGAATGGACACAAGCACGTTTATAAAACGGCTGCGGATTTTGTGCGGCTGAAAGAAACTGTAGTCAAATCAACCACGATTCATAATGACAAATGGAGTGTGAGAATATTTCCAAACTTGAGTTAAATCCAGGAATTTAATCATAATACCGTTGGAAAATGAATACATGGCTTATGGAGGAATGGCGTGGAATGAAATGGTTATAGAGGCGATTTCGTTTAGTCATTGCATATAGTTGAGCTCGTGATTCAATAACTATGAAAAAATGTGTTAGAATGCCATTTGAAATAAAGTTTTGTTCATACCTTTGGAATTCTTGTCATTTTTCCTTAGTCTTCAATCAGTTGCTCCTCGTTGGTGCTTTTGAATGCCTTATGTCTTCATAATATATCCTCATACCTACATTTGATTTCATGATTGCTGAACTAACATCTGACTATAAAAATTTGTTTTTTTTTTTTTTTTAGAGTGGTGGCTGTAGAAACCCAACTGGCTGTGGAATCAGTGAGAAGCTGCAGAAACTGACTTTAGCTGCGGAAACTGACCTTAGCTGCGGAATCTGACCCAACAAGCTTATGACTGAATGAGATGTATAAATGATGACTGACTGGATGGCAAATGGTCATAA
>APFE030066525.1:50263-69991 GCA_000404065.3 Pinus taeda
ACAAACACATAGTCAAGAAACCACTTTAAATGCCCTTTTTTAAACTAATATGCAATGATACTGATGACTTAGGAGGTTCAGATGAATGGAAAGAAGCTAGAAAAAGGTGTAGGAAAGATGCAGTTTTGGGACTCAACACCAAATTGAGTGGTGCCTTCGAGGTATGTCAACACATGTTTAGTTGCCCTCCAATAGAGTTTCGTTGGATTAACCATTGCTTGACTAAGCTGGTTAACTACAAAACATATGTCTAGTTGTGTGTTCACCAAATACATAAGTGAACCCACAAGCTTTCTGTAAATAGTAGCCTCCACTACTTCACCTGAAGTAGCATCTTCCTTCCTCCAATTCCCTGTTAGAGCAGTCTCCATGGGTTAATTGCTCTCCATGTGGAGCTTCTTCAGTATCTCGTTGGCATAATTTCCCTGAGAGACCAACAAAACCTCATCTCCTTGTCATACTTCCATTACAAGAAAATAATGCATGAGACACAGGTCCTTCATCTCGAATTCTCTTACAAGATCCTCTTTGCAAGATTTGACCAAATTGTCATCACCTGTTAGAATTAAATCATCGACATAGAATACTATAATCAACAATTTACCTTCAACCATAATATGGTTAAGTTTTGCATCGAATTCACTTTTGATGAATCCCAACCTGGTGAAATAGTTGTCTGTTATGTAAAAAATTAGTTAATTTTAGGTTTATTGTTTAATTTAGGTTTAGTTAGACGAAAGGGCACGATCATAAGATCATGCCCTTTCCCAAAGGGTGCCCATGGCGGTATAAAAGCCAAGCAACCCATTGTAAACATTCATCATCTATCTATTCATCTTATTAATAAAATATTTATACATATTTCTGTGTATCTGAAGTTTTTTATACTTCATCTGGTATCAGAGCCAGCCGCTGCTGCAGCTCTTGTTCGCTCCTCATATAATCTGTTGTCTGTGCTCACTGCCAGCTTCGTTTTGCCCTGTCCACGTCAAACCACCGCTGTCCGCTGCCATACTTCACTGTACGAATCACCCTTCAATCCACAGCAAACTCCGTCCATAGGTTACGCACGTGCCGCAGTCTGCTACATATCGTCCCCATCTTCTGCACTGTCCAAGTTTATTCCGTCCACATCTGCCCTTCCGCCAGTCGTTTTCCTTGCTGCCATCATTAAAATCGAATCGGAGGTAGTCTGCGTAACCTGCGGTTCTTGTGAATAGTTGTTGTAGGTGACCGGCATCGTTTTCCGCGGCAAGCTCTGCGATATCAGTGTGTGGGTTTTACGTTGAAGGTCAACTCGTTTTCCGCGGCAAGCTCTGCGATATCAGCATGTGGATTTTATGTTGAAGGTCAAACAAAGGGTGCCTACCAAAAGACATGACTATTCATACGATATATATATAATATATAACATAACCATATATATATAAGTTATATATGATATATATTACAATTTAATAGACGGACATCTAATAACGATAGTATAATAAATTCATAAACACATAACCAATAAAGTATGATATTAATATGATTAATACAATTTAATATAAGTATATGAATATAACTTAATTGTATAAGTCAATATAAATTAATAAAGTAATTATAATTAAAAGAGAGTTTAATAATAAAAAGTTATATATATAGTTAATTTAATAATTAAATTAATTTAATAATTAAAATTTATATGTATAAAAATTATTTTAGCTGGCAAATAAATACACGCCCCCGCAAACCCGCTCAATGTCGAATGTCGACAATGACAATGGCAGATTTCCAAAAAAGGTTGTTGGATGCAGAGCAAAAGATCAATAACAACCACGATGAGGTCAGTAAAAGGTTAAATGAAGTCGAGAGCAAGCTTGGGGAGCAAGCAGACAAAATCAAAAATCTTCTAGATACGACGAATCGAATAGAAATAAAGATGGAAAATTACCATGCCCAGACAGAAGTAGGGATCAAAGAGGTCCTAACAATGCTAACAAGTCTGTGTAAAAGATAGAATTGTACACCCGAACAACTACTAAAAGAAGGTGAAGAGAATCAAGAAAACATCTCGTCAGATTCAACTAAGTCCACAGACTCTCATGACAAGGTTGAATCCCCAAAAAAATCAGCAACACCCCACCAAGAAACAAGTAACACTGCCTTTACAAACAAGCAACTTTGGGATACCCTTAATAATCAACACCCTTTTTTTGCTCAACCATTAGCCACATACCAGAAGAGGGTAAAGGTTGAAATGCCTAAATTCGATGGGAACGAAAAAAACAATGTTGCATGGATAAATAAAGCAGAAGAATACCTTGAGATATATGACATCACTGACGATGACGAAAAGCTCAGACATGCATCCATGAAAATGGAGGGAGAAGCATATAACTGGTATATGTGGTGGAAAAAGACAACACATGTCATTAGCTGGAGGAAATTTAAAGATGCATTCTTCAAAAGATTTCAAGGTGTAAAGGAAGAAGAACTCTTTTCAAAACTCATCAAACTACGACAAAAAGGAAGTGTCGATGAATACACTCAAGAATGGGAGACCTTAGTAACACGAGTACCTGGGTTATCAGAATATCGTCTAATTCAGTCATACATCTTGGGACTCAAAACCCATTTACAAGCAGAACTTGAGATGCATGACATTACATCTATAGAAGTAGCAAGACGAAAAGCAAAAACAGCCGAAAAGAAATCTGAACCAATATTTTGGTCAATAGCGGAAAAAGCTTATGCAAGACGAAGGATACCCCAGTATGTGGACTCAAATAATACAAGATATGTTCCACCGCATCATCGTGAAGATGAAAAATCGAATTTGGAAATGCAAAGAATAAAAGAGAGTAAATGTAAACGTTGTGGTGAGAAGTGGGACCCCAAACATAGATGTGCTAAAGGAAAAGAACCAAAGAACTTATATAATTGTGAAGTAACCAATGACTTAAACAGTGAAGATTATGACGTAGAAGACACAGAAGACGCCCTAGAATTCTCACCAGAATTAGATGACGGAAGTACTCCGCAAGTGTCATTATCAGACATGACAGGTATATCACAACCTCAGACCTTGAAGTTAAAAGGACACATAAAGAAGAACAGCGTAGTGGTTCTCATCGACTCTGGAAGCACACACAATTTTCTAGATACGACTGTGGCCAAGAAACTCAATATCTTTTCATTTCCCTTACCAAACATGAAAGTGATGATAGCTAATGGTAAGAAGATTGAAAAGGTAGGGAAATGTCATAAAGTCAATTTGCAGATTCAAGACTTTAAATTAGAGTCTCCGTTCTTCACGGTACCATTAGGAGGAGTATATGTAGTCTTAGGCATCCAATGGCTACGAACTTTAGGTACTTATGCCGCCAACCATCAATTACAATTTATAAAATTCAAATGGGAAGGTCAGAAGTACAAACTACATGGATTCCAAGCACCAGAAAATCATGTTGTGTCATCATCTCAGATGATGAAGCTGAGTCGAAAAAGAGCACCTACTTATGCAGTACAATGTCATCAATTAGAAATGTTATCTGCAAATATGACCAAAGAAGAGTCACCAGAGATGCAAGATCTAATTCAGAAGCATGGAAAAGTATTTCAAGACCGACCTATGAAAAAGCCATACCGATATCCACATCACCAAAAAACGAAACTTGAGAGATTAATCCAAGACCTTTTAGAATGTGCAACCTTGATCATTTTGGAATATATAATCAAGTGGAAAGACTCACCGAAGAAGACGCTACGTGGGAGAATGAAGCATTTTGTCAACAACATCTGTCGTTGCGTATGCTTTGAGGACAAAGCATTCTTTCAAGATGAAGGCAATGTTATGTAAAAAATTAGTTAATTTTAGTTTTATTGTTTAATTTAGGTTTAGTTAGACGAAAGGGCACGATCATAAGATCATGCCCTTTCCCAAAGGGTGCCCATGGCGGTATAAAAGCGAGGCAACCCATTGTAAACATTCATCATCTATCTATTCATCTTATTAATAAAATATTTATACATATTTCTGTGTATCTGAAGTTTTTTATACTTCATTGTCAATCCTGGTGTACCAAGCATGGGGTGCTTATTTCAATCCATACAATGCTCGCTTGAGTTTGTACATGTGCGACTCTCTATTGAAGATCTCAAATCCTTCTGGTTTCTCAATGTACACCTCTTCCTTAATCACTTTGTTGAGGATTATTGTCTTCACATAAATCTAATGTATCTTCCATCCCATATGCATTAAAAGTGATAGAATAGATCTGATTGAAGAGTACCTTGCTACTTTAGAAAAGGTCTCCTCATAATCAATTCCCTCCACCTAAGAGAACCCTCTGGCCACAAATCTAACCTTGTCTTTCTCGACACTCTCATTTGTTGCTTGATTTACCTTGTAAAGCCATCAAGAAATCACCACTGACTTGTCTATTGGTCTTGGGACCACTTCCCAAACATTTTTTCAGATAATGGAGTCATAATCCTCTACCATGGCATCAACGCATACTAGTTGTTACACTACTTCCTCGAATGAGGATGGCTCAATCTATACACTCTCGCTCATCAGAGCCATGTAGCCAGTGTACTAATCTGGTGACCTCCTCTGCATGCGATGTGATGTGGGTGCTCCCACATTATCTCTAGCATCATGCATCAATATGTCAGCTTCTTTGATGTGCTTCCTTCCATCTCTGGAAGTCTCTGCATGAGTGGGTGCTTCTGTAGGAATTTACAAGGTAATTTATTTAGATAGAACACCAAAGGACACCTTTCACAAATAGATCACAGATTAGTACACCAGTATTCTTGACGTGGTTAAAACCCTGAAAGAGGGAAAGAGTACATGGCCTAAGCTAATGCAACCACTTCAAGGAATTTATTAATGTAAAAGAAATAAAATTTACATAACCTTCTCTCATGAACGGTCACCTTACAAATGACCCTCCATGCTCTTTAAATAGAGATCATGGACCAATGGGGTGTTAAGCCACAAATCAAGTGTCGGTAATACCAAGGATAGAATGAACCACCAAATCACTTCATGTCTAGAACATATCATTACCATCGAATTGTAAGTTACAAAAATTACATAGTAAAGAAACACACTTTACCTAACTATACACTAGACCAAGTTATACTTAACCATTTCCTATGTGTCGAAATATCCTAACATCCCCCCTTAAGAACAACCTAGGATAGGATTGAAGGATGTACAAAGATGACACAATAGGAGAAGGAAGGAAGCATTAGAGCTTACCCCCCCCTTAGTGACAAATTCCTAAACTCCATCCATAAATCGAAGTTTAGTAAACTCTGCCTCTGTGAAAGCCTTTGTAAAGATGTCTGCAACTTGATCAACGGTTGAACAATATTGCACTTCAAGAACATGGTCATGAATGAGCTTTCCGATGAAGTGCATGTGTATTTCAATGTGTTTGTTTCGTTGGTGTTGGACTAGATCTTTGCATAGTTGAATGGCACTTTAATTATCACACCAAAGTGTAGTCGAATGCTGCTACTGAAAACCAAACTCTAATAGGATCTGGAGAAGCCACAGGGCTTCCTTACTAGCTTCTATGGTGCCACGATACTCTGCTTCTGTTGAAGAAAGAGAAATGGAAATTTTTTTCTTGCAAGCCCATGTAATAGGTCCAGAACCAAGAGTGCAGACATAACCTACAAAAGACTTCTGATCATGAAGGTCAGTAACCAAAGAAGAATCAATGAAACCGACCAATAGAGGAGATGCTTCTGCACTGTAATGAATCCCAAACTGAACTATACCTCAAACATAAGGAAGTATTATTTTATCTGCTTTCTAATGACTTTCATGTGGGTTTTTCATAAACTGAGCAATAAGGCCAAAAATAGAGGAAAGGTCGGGATGGGTATGCGTAAGATACAAAAGTTTTCCAACACGCTGACGGTATAAGTTAGCATCAACTTCAAGGGAAGTACAAGTGACTGAAATTTTGGCTCCATAATGAAAGGGAGAATGGGTTGGCTTACAATCTTCCATGTGAAATTGGCATATAAGATCACAGGCGTACTTGGACTAGGAAAGGGAAATACCTTCTTTAGATTGCAAGACTTGAAGACCAAGAAAATAATGCAAGTGTCCTAAGTCTGTCATTTCAAATTGCTTTTTAAGGCTAGACTTCACATGGTTTATAAGGTTGGGATCACTACTAGTAAGGATAAGATCATTAACATAAAGAACAAGAATGATAAGAGACTTAACCACTTTATTAGTGTATGCAATATTGTCAGAATGACACCTAGAAAAGCCAGTATCTAAAAGAAAGCTATCCATTTTTGCATACAAAGTTTGACGAGCTTGCTTGAGACCATAAAGGGATTTCTTAAGCCAACCTACAAGGCTGGAATCTGTTTGTATAAAGCCAGGAGGTTGTTCGATATAGATTTCTTCATGCAAGTTCCCATGCAAGAACGTGGATTTAACATCCATCTAATGGAATTCCCATTTGAAAGAGGCGGCAAGGGAAAGAACAAAGTGGATAGAGTTCATTTTTGCAACACAGGAGAAGGTTTCAGTATATTCAATGCCTTCAACTTGTGAAAAACCCTTAGCAACAAGACGATATTTATGTTTATCAACTTTTCCATCTGGTCCAAACTTGGTTCTGTAAACCCATTTGCATCTAACATGTTTTTGTCCCTTTAGAAGAGGAACAAGGTCCCATGTATCATTTTCCAATAGTGAATCATATTCTTCATTCGTAGTTGTGTCCCAGTCTGGATGGCCTGACACTTCTACAAAGGTGTCAGGATCATAGTCATCCTCCTTGTCATCATCTGAAGAAGAAATATTTTCAGAAGTAGAAGGGATAGAGAGAGGTGGCACATCCGTCAAACTAGGCTCGTAGGCCGATATATTTTCAGCAAACTTTACATCTCTTCTAATGATAACATTTTTGGATTTAGGTTGAAGAAGTCTATATCCTTTGACATCTTTAGAGTATACAACAAAAATACATTTTCACTCTTAGGTTATAAGGCTTTATGTTTCTCATCTGTAATATGGGCCCATGCTTCACTTCCAAAAATGCGAAAGTGACTTACATCTTATTTAATTGATATCCATGCTTCTTCTGGAGTGATATTCTTTAAAACCTTAGTAGGAGTGTGATTTACTATTTCTTCAAAGTTAAGATGGGATTGGGAGCTGGGACTAATAATTATGCTGAACTCATCACCCTCTGTCACTTATTGCATTTCTCCTTGGGACACGAGTGCATCAATCTAAATATATTTGGGGACTCAAAAATTATAATTGACTATTCAATGGCATTTCTGCATGTCACAGACACTCACTCAGCAACATATTACATGAAGTAAATATTTTCAAGGTTGAATTTAACAATATCTCTTGCAATCATATATACAGGGAATATAACTGTTGTGCTGACCAACTATCCAAGGAGGTCGCGTCATTACCCAGAGGCGAATGGGTGATACTTGAGCAGAAGGGGTCCAATGAATTCCACTATTATTATCGGCCTTATATAGACTAGCACTATCAGAGGATCCAAGGTCCTTGAACAATATCTTATTTTTGTTAATATACTGTAAAAGCACAATTTTGAACTTTGGAAAATATCTGAACATATTTTGTCATACTGAAAGGGCCCTGTGTGGCTTATGTATAGTCAAAATAGACATATAATAGTTTTTTTCTCAGCTGATATTACAAACAGATTGCCCTGCGTGGTGTATCTGGACAGCTCATAGTTTTGCTTTTTGCATGAACAGTCCATGATGACTCAGCTGCAACATATGCAACAGCATCTACAATATGTAATTTTTCTATGAATTAATGAAAAATACAGATTTTTCCAGGGGAAAAAAAAGGAGTGTGATTTACTATGTAATTTGCATAATTAATTGCTTCTGCCCAAAATTTAAGACTAAGTCCTTTAAGCATACAATTAGCCATTTCTTTTAAGGTATGATTCTTCCTTTTTGCTACACCATTTTGTTGTGGAGTATATGGAACAATATGTTGCAATTGAATTCCATGCTCAGTGCAAAATTTTATGAATTTGTTGTTAACATATTCTCCACCATTATCAGATCTTAGCTTAAGAATTTGATGTCTAGATTGTTTCTTAACAAAGGCCTTAAAGGCCAAGAACATGTTAAATACCTCACTCTTGAGTATTAAGAAGTATACCCAAGTGCATTTGGAGAAATCATCAATGAAAGTTAAGAAATACTTGTAGCGAGAGAATGAAACAACTGGAAGTGGACCACATAAATCACTATGCACAAGCTGTAAAGGGGTTGAGGTGTGCCAAGAGACACGTTTTCAAAACTATCCCAATGATGTTTTCAAAGTACACATCCGGAACAAACACCATCTCTGCAAGATACCATAGGCCTATCACCATATTTTCTTTACATAGATTTTGAAGGGAGCGATAGTTTAAGTGACCAAATCACTCATGCCAAAGTTCACTCAATTCATCATTATGAGCAACAAATACTGAGGGAAGAGTTGATGACCTGAAGTTGTTAAACTTATACAACCTTGTAGAATCATCTGCAATGCAGTAGCTAAAATATGTTTAGGATCTCTTAGGTCCTTAATTACAACATCATCAGGTGAAAATTCAATGATTTTACCTTCACCTGAATGAGTTATCTGATATACAGATAGAAGTTTGCAGGATAAGGTAGGAACACATAATACATCATTAAATTGACTATTGTCTAGATGAATAGTCCCAGTCCCTACAACACTAAGAGATCTATCATCACCAACACATATATTTTTGGTGTTACAATCATTCAAAGAAGAAAACATGGCTTTCTTTTTGGCCATCTGATAAGAAGCTCCATAATCAATGAGCCACTCATGAGAATGAGAAGAAGAAGATACATTTAGTGCATAACCAGACCAATATGGTTGACAACTACATGGTATCAAAGCTATTCGAGGGTCGCATCCATTGGTGATCCAAATCTGAAGCCGGTACAACTGCATCCGACTTTCGTTTCCTAGATATATTGTTTCTGACCGCTTTCGGGCCGAGAGGACTGCTTTATTGTGTTAAGAGCATCTATTCCAGTGGGGAACCCCTTTTGTTTCAGGAGAAAAGGTTTCTGGTAGCCCTAGCTACATCATTTTTTATATCTGGAGGTATACAATCTTTATTTGCAGTTACATTTATTTATCTCTCTATTTATTTCGGTTTACAGTCCTCTATAAAAAAATTATTATTGGATCTATATCTTTCATTTCTGCATATGCTCTTTGCCCTGCGACTCTGTGCAATTTGGGCAAACCAGAAACAGAAAGAAAGGATTTTTCTCACATGTATGCTCTTTTCCGCTGTGCCTTAGTGTGATCTCGGAAAATCAGAAACATTGGGAAAATATTTAGTTTTCGGCGAAATCTAAATTTAAGTCATAAGGCTTGGATTTCCTTTACATGTTCGTTTTGGGTTGTTTTCTGATACTGTTTGTTAGGAATCATGATTGTCGTTAGACCAAAACCCACAGGTGCTAGTGAATGATCGCATCGCCAGAGATAAGGATCCACGAGAGGTGGTTAGTCCATGTTGCAAAACACATGGGGAACATTGGTTTATCCAATGTCCAACAATCTCCCCTCCAACGCGAGTCGGGTGTGTATGGAACTCGTGACCTACACTTTGATACCATGTAGGAATTTACAGGGTAAGTTCCTTAAATAGAACACTAAAGGACACCACTCACAAATAGATCACAAATCGGTACACCAGTATTCTTGACGTGGTTAAAACCCTCAAAGAGGGAAACAATCCATGGCCTAAGCCAATGCGACCACTTCAGGCAATTTAATAATGTAAAAGAAATAAAATTTATGTAATCTTCTCTCATGAATGGTCACCTTACAAATGACCCTCCATGCTCTTTAAATAGAGATCATGGACCAATTAGGTGTTAAGCCACTGATCAAGTGTGGGTAATACCGAGGAGAGAATGAATCGTCGAATCACTTCATGTCTAGAACATATCGTGCCCATCAGATTGTAAGTTACAAAAATTACATAGTAAAGAAACATAGTTTACCTAACTATACACTAAACCAAGTTATACTTAACTATTTCCTATGTGTCAGAATATCTTAACAGCTTCCACTCTCTACTCCTTTGCATGTGGTTGCTCCACATCATCTTGAGGTTCTTCGTTTCGATCTAAAAGCTCCTCATCTGCATGCAACTGAATCTCCCTCTCAAGGGAACATCTCATGGCCTTTTCTTCATCGAACTTTGCATCACTACAGACCACTATCATCTTGTGAGATGGAAGGTACACCGGATAGTTGTGAGGTGTCACAGAGTACCCCATAAATATGCCCAACTCAGTTGTTGGCTCTAGCTTTTTCCTTGCATCCTTGGTAACATGGTAGTAAATTGATGAACCAAAGTTTCTAAAGTTTGCCACATCTGGTTTCTTGCCTAAAAAAACTTCTTCTAGTGTACTCATCCCGAGAATCCGATGAGGACTTATTTGCTACACATATATAGTTGTGTTGCATGCTTCAACCCACAAGTGCAATGGTAGGCCCTGATCATGTAACATTTCCCTTGAAGCTCCCACAATACTTATTTTCTTCCGTTAAGACACCCCATTTTGTTGTGGGTTATGGGGTGTTATTAACTCTCGTCTAATGCGTTTTGATGCACATAAGTTCTTGAATTCATTCGACACATATACTCTGTCGTTATCACTCCTGAGAGCCTTCAATTTCCTACTAGTGTCTTTCTCAACAAGTGCTTTAAACTCACAAAATTTAGAGAACGTATGATCTTTCTTCTGCATGAAGAAAATCCATCACTTACGTGAGAAATCATCTACAACTATTACATAATACTAGTGCTTGTCTGTGGAGACTGTCTAGAACAATCCACACACATCTGAGTGAACTCTTTCAAGGATCACTTGGCTCGACTATCCTTATTATGAAATTTGGCTTTCATGTACTTCCCCAATGTACACCCTTTGCATGTATCTCTTTGCTCTATTGCACCCTTTGGAAGTCCTGTAGAAATATGTTGCATGATATTCTAAGCTCTGTGGTGCAAGTGGCCCAATCTTATATTCCATAATTCACCCATGTCTCGGCTCTGCACTTTCTCTGATTTTGTTCTCAAAGCAACATAGTCTTCTACATCCAATTTTTAGAGGTTCTTCACCCAAACCCTAATATGCTTCACTTGTCCTGTGGCTATGTGACAAAGGAAAGCTTTTCCTTTTCTAAAGATCACATTGTAACCACAGTCCTCTAGCATAGCAACTAAAACTAAATTATTCTTTAGACTCGCAACATACATGACATATTTTAATGTGAGAGGAGAACCAGACTCCCTCTTAAAAGTAATAGTATTGATGTTGGTTGTGCTATACCTTCCATCATCTCCCATTCGATATGCATCTGGAGTTCCTTCTCCTCCAAGTCACTGAAAAATTATTTGTTTCCCATCATATGGAATGAGGCTTCACTATCCATATACCACACACTACCCATCACCAATGTCACCATGCATGCAATGAGGGTGAAATATAACTCGAATTGTGAAACAAGAGCTTCATCTGCCGCTCCTTCTAAGGGGATCTTGTCGGCCTTCTTATATGGATACTTCGTGGCATAGTGTCCCATCTAATGACAGTGAAAACATTTAATCTTCAACAAGTCCTTCTTCTTGCTGCACTGACAAGAATATCCTTTGGATTGGAATTTCTTTCCTATCCCTTTCTTTGCATTTCACACTAAGGCACAATTCTCTTCATCATCATGCTTGGATGAGGTTCCATCTATGGTGCTCTGACTTATCTCTTCTTGCACCAAGTCAAACCACAAATGCTCCCACTTTCGTAGATGCTCCCTCCCATTTACCGAATCCTGGTAGTTTTTCCAGCACTTGGGAAGGCCTAGAAGTGTAAGGCTAACTAGATCATATTCAACAACTATAATACCAATGGTCCCAAGCTCATCCCAACATTGGGTGAACCTACTCAAGTATTGTGGTATTATGTCACCCTTCTCCATCTTGATCTTTTGAAGCTTGTCCTTCAGATCCAGCTTTGTATGGTCATTGTTGTTCTGAAACAAGTCAATCAAGGCTTGTTACATATCATATGGTCAATTCAAACTCCTATATGATCCTTCTCGTCCTTGCAATGAATTTCTTCCACTCTACCAGATCTTGAGCATCTGTTGTTGGAGGCTTAGGAATATCTTTGTCTATGAATTCCTTCAGCTTGTTTTCTTCCAACATTGCCTCCATCCTGTCCTTTCAAGCAATATAATTTGAATTACCCTCAAGGGTATATTCGAGTCTCATTCGGTAGAACAACATCCTGTTGGATCTGAAGAATGATCCTACAAATTCAATTCAACCTATTAAGACACTCATATTCACCTCTTCTAGTGTGATTTATGCTCTGATGCCATGTAGAAATTCCTTGTAGATTTAAACTGAATATGTAATTTTCTAAAACAAAAGACTTGAATCTACTTTACTCGTCAGCAGAAACAATTAGTAGATCGAGAAATCGCGAAGCATACAAGAGAAAGAATTTAATCAACACATTACACAATGATTTCCTGGGGAAATCCACAACTAAAACCCCCTATTAGCTATATATTGCATTATTCAGAAAAATATGAGAAGATTACAATGCTTTGCTCGAGCCCGTTCAACCTCTGCACTATCTCTATATGTCTAGTTGCTTCCTAAACAAGCCTTGGCCAATACTTAACCAATTTTATTCTTGCCCAAGTCCCTATTTCCTTGCATTGTTTCCTTGGGAATTATCCCCTATTAATTAGTGAAATTCCTCAATTGGAATTGTGCAATCCTTCTAAGCCTTCCTCTGACTGCGTGCACCACTTGTACAATTCGGATGATTATACAATTGATAGTACATTGCCCTTAAACACCAATCACAACTGGGTAACTCTCATATCTAACATGCATGATTTATTTATGAGTGAATCATCAGTTAACTAATTGAACACATGAAGCAACACACCACTATCTAACCTCCTACTAGTTCCTCCATCAGTTGGAACTAGTTTAACTAACTTTAACTCAATTAAACGGAATTAATTAATTACAACTCAAAATAAACTCAACCAAGTCTCCTATAAAGTAGGAGACACTCTGCATGACTCAAGTTAGACCCTTAACTCGAATTAACTTAATCAACTAAGTCAAATTAGCTTAGTTAACTGATACAAGTTGCCCTTTGATGTGGAATTACAATTTTATTCCTATTTTAATTCAAGGGAAAATTAAATCAAGATTTTTTCTTATTGCATTTTCAACATATGTTTTTCCTTATTGTATTCCCAACAATCATTTTCCATATGCCCAAAATTTGTACAAGAATAACAATAACGAAAAGGTATACTTTGATACCTAGAGGATGGAGCTTCTCTTGATGTACTTTTGAAGTATTTTTGCCTTGTGATCCTTTGATGATATCCATTGCCTCTTGCATTCTTGACACATTATGCATAACTTTTTGGAGTATGGTTTCCTTTAAGGTTATCCTGATTATTCTTCTTTATTTTGTTCGAACTAGAGGTATCAACATCTCTTTCGAGCTTCTCCACATCCTTGTTGCTTGATGCATTAGAGTTTACATCATTTTTGCTTAAGGGTTCATCTGCATAGCCAAGACCTGATTTATCAAGGGGGGGTCTTTTATGACTTAGTATGTCATCTAGGGCTTGAGAGCTCTTTAGACTCTTGTTTAGATGATTAACTTATTTCCTTAGGAGATCAATTTATTCTTTCATCATCTTGCATTCTTCATCCTTCTTTACTAGATGGTTCTCCATTTCTTCCTTCATCATTGTTGCTTCACATGTTTGGGCCTTGAGAGAGGAGACATATTATTTCAATCTTAATATTCCTCCATCTTTTTTTTCTAGTTGGCATGCCATGGAATTTTTTTCCTTCTTTGCTTCACCTATGTGTCCTTCTAGGAGGGCCAAAACTTCCATCACCTTTTTAGCTCCTCGTACTTGTTTCTTTGCTTCTTCCAGTTGAGAATTAATGGGGGAGTCTTGTTCCTTATATTGATCATTTTTTGCTTCAAGTTTTTTCAAGTCTTAATGTCTTTATTCAAAATGGCTTGACAAAACATCTTCCCTTTTCTTTGCTTTATCCAATTTATTTTTCATGGATATGACTTCTTCATGATGCATTTTCTTGTTTTGATGAAATTCCTCCTTAAGCTTGGTGACCTCCTTATCTCTTTCTTCTACTTGAAGCTTGAAGAGGTCAACTTCCTTCCTTGTCTTGTCAAGGTCATAGTCACCATATTGTGCTTGCTTCTCAAGCTCCTCATTTTCCTTTTTCAAATTATTTATCTCTTCAAGGGCAGTTACAAGCTTTGACTTGAGATATATTTTAACTTCAACTTCAAAGATCTCTTCATCATTTTTATTTATAAAATTGGTGCCCTCATCTTTATTTTTTATTATCTTATCCAGTTCATATTTGTGTAATTTGTCATCATCTTCTTGATTAGGCATCACAACTAATAATCCTCCTGAATGAAGATCTTGAAGCTTTTCCCAAAGCTCTTTTGTTGATGAAAATTTCACCACTTTGGCCTTTATAGGATTTGGTTGGCCACTCAAGATAGCTTTAATAGTTGTAACATTATGTTCCCTGGACTCTTCTTCTATCATACTTCTAGTAATCATTGATTCCTAGACTTCAAAATCTTGAGCCATCAAAATTTGTTCTATTCAACATGGGGGCTTTGTCAACCAGGTTTTCATCTGAATTCTTAACTGAGGAAGATACTTCTTTAGAAGGTTTGGAGACTTTCTTCCTTGACCTTGCCATTTTTGTTCTAAGGATCTATCTTCCAGTTGTTGAGCTATGAGTGAAGGTACTGGCTCTGAAACCAATTTTTGGTAATACTAAGAGGTGGGGTGAATCAATATTTCTTTTACAATTGTTAATTTTATGCCACTTAAGATCCCTTAGATAGAACAAAAAATGAATGATAACAAAATAAATAATTTTACTAACAATAATTGACAAGGACTCCAATCCTCTTTACAATGAATCGAGTATAATAATAGATCACGGATCCAACCCTAGATGACAACTCCAATCCTCAAACCACCAGGCTCCAACCTATACTTTGCCAACCACCTACTTGGTCTTCTTGAGGACTTCAATTCTCTAGGGCTACAACCCTCTTAGCTGGTTTAGGCTCCAAACTAGACTTATGGGGGACTCCAATCTTATTAGGCTCCAACCCTTTCCTTTAGATATTTAATATGGATTCAATGGTTCTCCGAGGATCCCAATATCTTCTAGAGCGAGCCTTGACAATATCTTCACCTTCAAAATGCCCTCAATTGATCTCCAATAAGCTTTGCTCATCAATGACAAATTTAATAATTGCATAAGGTGTCTCCAAGGCTCTTCACGATACCCAAGTAGACTTCTCTAAAGACTATTCCATTAGCCCTTAAAGGTCAACAAGATTGTGTCCAACAATTGTACAATAGGTCCTCAACAATGTTCCAACAAATTGTATTCAAAAATGCTTCCTAACAAGATGTCTTCAATGAGATGCTTATAGATACTCTTCAAGGTTTCAAATATATCTATAATTGTTTCAACAAGTTTCTAATGCAGATCTTCAAGAGTGCTTTAACTAGGTTTCTTTGTTTCAACCAAAAGGATCGGTAGGTATGTTCCAAAAATGGTGAACAACCAAGTCTTCATCAACAAGCCTGCACAAAGGTAAAGAATTCCTTTAGGTCTGATCCAAAAATGTCTTCAATGGTCCTTCAAGGATGATTGCATCTCAACTTCAAAGAACCAATTTATATCTCTGAAACTACCACAAAAGTATGTTTTAAGTCTTCTCCAAGGATTGTCTTATATATTCTTCAACAATATTGAAAATGGTCTTCAAGATGATAAAAATGACTTCAAGGGTCTTGCAATAGTAGATGTTTCACAAGCTTCTTCACAAGTTTTCGTGCTCCATTGGTCCGAAGGTTAGTCGTTGAGGTTTCCATGTTTAATTAATCAATATATGTCATGTTGAAGGGTGAAGTCTACTCCTTAAACAACATTCTCCTTCTGCCCTTCTAGGTGATGGTCCTGTAGCTTTTCCCTGAGGTTCCTTGGCCCTGGTTAGGGCACTTGTACAACAATACTACATTTCTCGACCTCTAATCCTCCTCAAACACTATGATATCCTCTCTTCTCAAGCCCATAACTTCTATGCTATACTCTCCCCCTTTTCTCCTGTTGTTCAGAGGTAAAACGAAAATAGATCAGTGTTAGATTAAGGGCTCAACCCTCCTGCCATGCACAGAATTATATGCAGCGTGCCACGGAGAATTAGCACCAAACTTATGCACAGGAAAAAAATTGCCCAGAACTCGTCCTCTTCTACACGGTCGACAACGGACTTTGCAATAGATATGTCACTGTCTTGCCAGATCAGGGGTTCTTAACAAGCATAGGGTTTTCCAACAAGGATAGGGTTTTGTCATCTTCAACAATGCACATAAGTAGCCATATTATTGACATCAATGACAACTTTATCCAACAATACATATGATAAGTGTTGGAAGTTGCATCTAGAGCTTAACTTAAAGAAAAAAAATAAAGATAATAAGAAGAAGAATCGCATGGCCACTTATTTGATAAACTAGGTTGAAAGTAGCTCAGACGTGGATGAGAACATTTTTTGTATGTCACTAGAGGAGGTGATTCTAAGTAGCCCTCAGCAATAAGAAGAGAAAGAAATCACCAAACTCTTCCACGTAAAGATACATGTCAAGAAGGTGAAGATTGATGCTCTATTTACTCAGGATCGCAAGTGAATATCATTATAGAAGAACCGGTCAACAGATTGAAGTTCATGATCATCCAAGCCCATATCCTTTGTGAGGGGTCAATAAGGATGGATAGTTAAAGGTAACAAAACAATATAAAATTAGATTTGGTATCAATATTGATATTTTTGATGAAGTAGAACTTGATGTAGTTTCCCTTGATGTATGTGTAGTGGTGTTTAGAAGTCCCTACATGTATATGCAGGAAATAATATTCATGCAGAAATCCAACCAATATCATCTCATCAAGGATGGAAAACCATTCACCATCAGTGCGCACAAAGGTAAGTAAAGAATTTTGCTAGTAAGTGCCAACCAAGCCAAGAAACTGATTAGTTCTAGCAATAAAAAAATTTCTATTGTTTTTAAGAGAGAATAAGTTTGTAGAAGATTTAGTAAGAGCAAAGGGATCCATGGAGGGGTGTACTAAGAAATAGAAACAACAATTGGAAGAGTTTCTACAAGCATACAAGGATATGTTTCGGTATCCTAAAGGTTACCACCCAAGTGGGAAGTGGAATAGGAGATCCAGCTATTTTTGAACTCCCCATTTCCAAACAGTGTGTTGTATAGGCAGCTTGTTATATAAGCAAGTGAGGTGAAGAAACAATTGCAACTAGTGGAAAACAGTTGCAACAACTACTGGAACAAGGCATCATTTGACCAAGTACATCACCATGTTAGTCACCCATCATCATTGTACCAAAGAAGGATGAGACTTGGTGGTTGTGTATTGATTACAAGGCATTAAACAAAATCATTCTCAAGAATAGGTACTCTGTACCCAAAATATATGATCTATTATATCAATTGCAATAAGAAAAATAATTTACCAAGTTGGACTTAAAGTCTTGATATCACAAGGATCTAATCAAAGAAGAAAATACCTAGAAGATCGTCGTCAAAACCAAGCAAGTTTTCTATGAGTGGATAGCCATGCCATTTGTCCTATGCAATGCACCAACTACGTTTATGAGGTTAATGAATGATATACTATGAAATTTTATAGATTCCTTTGTTATTGTCTATTTGGATGATATACTAGTATACATTGCTACCTGGGAGGAGCATATCTCACATTTTACGCACGCGTTGGAGACATTAAAGAAGCACTAGCTACTAACAAATCTCAAGAAGTGTGAGTTTGCATAACAATATTTGGCGTATCTGGGTCATGTGATAGTGGAGGAGAGTTTAAAATAGACCTTGCAAAGATGGAGATGATCATGAAACAGTCATTTCCTACTAAATTTTTTGAGGTCCGGAGTTTTGTTGGGGTAGCATAGTACTTGAGGAAATTCATAGCCTTGTTTTCAACAGTAGCAACACCACTCCACACCATAACAACAAGCAACAAGAGTTTCTAGTAGGGAAAGGGTTAGCAGAGGTCCTTTAAGGAGCTAAAGAAGAAGATCAATCAAGAAAAAATTTTGGCATTATCGAACCTTCAGCAGCCCTTTGAAGTGGAGACATATGCAAGTGGGTATGCTATGGGAGCGATCTTGATGTAGAGAGGAAGGCATGTATGCTACCATTATCAAGTATCACATGGGGCGGTTCTTAACTACCTTACCAACACAAAGGAGTTCTATGCCCTAGTGCCAGTTGCGAAGAAGTTGAAGCACTATCTGATGGGAAATGAGACAATAATCCACAAATATGATCAACCACTGTAGTACATACAAGCTTAGAGTAGGCTATGGTAGGTCAAGCATTATAAGTGGATGGGGTTTCTACAACAGTTTCATTTAGTGATCAAGTACAAGGGAAAGACAAATAAGATGTTCAACATGCTTTCAAGACCACCCACATCAAAGATTGCAACTTTGGGAACTCTAATGCACATGGAACCATTCACTTATGATGCATATAGAGAGGCATATTTGAAGGATGAGGACTTCAAGGAGGTGTTTGAGCAGTTGTTAGGTCCCTATAATACTAGTGATTAACCCATTATTATTGTAGTTGTATCCCTTATTAATATTGTTGTGCCCCGTATTGTTATTACTGTGCTCCATAGAATCCCTCTATTGTTATTTTTTTGCCTTTATATTATTATTGTTAGGTCGGCTGGGTTATATTGTGACTCCTTAGACTCCTATATATAGAAAGGAGGTTTTGTCATTTGAATCACCAAATAATAATTCATTTGTGTAATGTAAAGGATTTTTCCCCCTCGAAGAGGCTGAATTCTAAGGCGTTGATCTATCTTTTCTATCTTTTTGTGAGCCGGTTTAATAACATTTGGTATTAGAGCTTTGGATTCTAGGGTTTCGCTGCTCCAAATAGGTCATCGTGGAATTTTCGCTATAACTTTTTTTTCTGCAATGTTTCAGAAGCAAAAAAAAAAAGCCACATTTGAGAAGAAATTGCATTGAACCTCGGGTCCGAATTTTAGAGCTTTTCGCGCTATATTTGCGGATATGATCTGAGGAAGTTGGTCTTTTTGCAAACTCCTGAATTACATTCCAAACAGGGGACTTAGGGAAAATCGTCATAACTTTCTCTCTGAGAATCGGATTGAAATTTCGTAAGAAGGTACAGAAAGAGGATGGATTGCAGTTTCTTGTATATATTTTTTAGAGCCAAAGGTCGAAAAAGGGACACATGGCACGTCGTACAAGTTCGCTCTACTGAACTAGTCTATAATAAGGTCACTGAGGGAGATTTGGCATAACTCTTCCTTGGAGAATCCAATTTGGATCAGACTGGTGGCATTGGAAAGAGGACACAGACGACTACTGCAGGTCGCAATTTCAGAACTGGATGATCCAAAATTACAGAGATACATCAAAGGCAATATCGAGCTCCTACAAAGTGAAAAAAGGTGTGTA
>APFE030066546.1:0-12342 GCA_000404065.3 Pinus taeda
TTTTATAAAACTTAATAAGTAGAATAGGTAAAGTGGGTAAAGTGTCCACCTCAAAAGTCGGACAATTAATGAAATTCAGGCCCCTAATAATGGGTTATTTTGAGATTGTTCCCTCGAAATTTTGAAAATACAATATAAATAATCGTCTAAATCTCCGCTTACAAAAAATATTATATTAAAAGAGATTCAATATATTTATTTGCTAATTTCTTTTTATACCTGTTAATAAGTGGAATAAAGTTAATTAGTGGATATTTAATATTCAGAATTTAATTGTTTTAAATAAATAGTTTTGGTTTAATGTGAAAATTTATGTTTTTTTGTTTTTGTTTTTTAAATTGATGTTTTCTTTTAATTATTTAAAAAGATTATTATATTTTTAAAAATTACATTAGATTAGAATTGTTTCTTTAATGAAAAGGGGATGAGTTTGTTTATTTTTATAACAAATTAACGAGTGGACAAATAAATTAATAAGAGCACTACAAAATTAGTAACTAGATAAAGTGATTTAATAAGTCGATTAATTTAATATTTTCAATGGATTCTTTTAGGGTAATTAAGCTTAGTATGATAGAAATATTGTAACATAATGTTTAACATTTTGACTAAGTCAAATTACATAAAAAAATAAAATAAACATAAAAATGACTCATGGTATTGAGAAACCATGGTAATCATGTGGAATATAGCCTATTTAAAGGGGCAAATTAAATTAGCCTGGATCCATCCTCACTCTTGATCTACAAATCCTCTGGGCGCTTCGAAGTTAAGATGGATATAGGCTAATTTAACTAATAAATAAAATGACCCAAAAATTTATCCTTGAATTTTGGAAAAAAAATAATTCACCTAAATTTTTATCCTTGAATTCTGGAAAAAATCATTTTGATTGTTAGTTAGACTCCTTATTTTTTGTGAATTGAGATAAAGCTCCATTCTAATTTATTTGTTTTTTTTAATTAAACTTTTTATTTGATTTACTTTACTTTATTATTCTTTTTTAATTTTGTAATACCCCTCTCTTCTGTATTAAATTATTTTAAGCATAAGCTAAGTTAAAGCTAGGTGTGATATCCTCACTTGTGTGTTAAATGTTCCTAAACCTGAGCTGAGGACAACTAGGTGATATGTAATATGAAAAGAAAATGTGTTATTAAATAAATTAATAAAATAAATCGCTTGAAGGGTGGAGCACAAAGAGAGAGGATATTCTTGCCAAATTCCATGAGGAATGGGATAGAGATGAATCTTTCATGATAAAGCTTCTAGATGTGATTCTAGATAAGCTTGGATGGATTAAAGATCCATTGGACATAAAATCTTTGTGGGAGAGAAAGGCAAGATTTTATGAGGAAAAGCTTCGTGGGAGATAAAGACGAGTTTTTCCAAAAGAGAACTAGGCAAATGGAAAACTCTATAAAAGCATGACACCACTAATGACAACTAAATTATGAAAGACGCTTTTAAATACCCAGTGCATTGATTAATTGAAAATAAATTTATCCTTGGCAAGATCTTCGGCTCGGGGGAACCAGAGGTGATTCATGACTCGGTGGTGGTGCTCCTCGTTCCAAGTGAGGTTTTAGTTGGCGTCAGATGTGTGAAATGGTTGTATGATGATTCTTACTCTTCCTATGTTATAGCTCCAATTTGTTTATGAGAAGAGTTCTTAAGTTTTCTTCCCCATGAGAATGCTTGATGAATAGTATATGCTTATGTCTTAATAGATTTAATGATGCTTCCATCTAATCTCATGAGATTCACTTGCATGGTATGTGTTTGGTGTTAATCCTTACATGTTATGAGATTAAAATCAGTTATTTCAGATATAATGTTGGTTGAATTTTTCTCTATTATTGAATGACAGATTTATTATGTAGGTTGCATTCTAGTGTGAAGCTAAATGTAGAAGCATGTTTAGTGGGTAACAATTCTAGGACGCATTCATGGTGGAAATTGGAATGCGACAATTATTCATAAATAGATTACTTGTGTTAATGTTTTCTTCTGAAATGATTGCATCCGTTGTGGTTTGATGTTCATATCAGTATTCCTTTGACCATGCCTAAGGAATTGGAAAATGGTAACTATACTGTTGGAAATACTGAGAGGGGGGTGGATCAGTATTTCTTATTATTTATTTATTTATTTTTAAATTGTTCTAGTGATTGCCAACAACATATATAGATATGTGTATGTATACATAGAACACAGAATCAACAACTGAAATTAATGCTTTTTATTAAAACTCAAGACAATGCAATGAAATAAATACAATATAAGTATAAATCTGATTGTGAATAATTGCCAAGCTCCAACTTGGACTTCAGTGAGGCTCCAACCTCCAGAGAACCAACTCTATTTTGTAGTGGTTCTGCACTTAGGAGCACCTACCCCCAATGACTTTAGTCCAGCTTAGTTCTGAGGCTCCAACCTCTTGGGATCCAACCCAACCTTAGTATAAACAGGTATGTTGCTGCATAGTATTCAGTTGAGGTTGTCTCACTACTACTCTCCTACCTCTGCTACTTCTACTGCCTCTACAACCTCTGTTGCTTCTACTACCTCACACTCTAGTTCGTCACCACACCAACATCAACAACAGTTCTCTGTTTTTACTGCTTTATACGTTCTCATGCCTTTTTCCATTTGTTTCTACTTACTCAATCGCTCTTTGGCTTCCTCCTCGCTCACTTGAGCTTTGGCTTCTTCAACACTCGCTCGACCTTATGGCTTCCCTGCTCCATTCGCTTTAGCTTCCTCATGTTTACCTTCGATTGATGTGCTGAAAATATAATGTCATCGTGGAGAAACTGGTGTTTCAACAACGCCGAAATTGGTGTTTCAGCAACACCAAAATTGGTTTTTTTGCAAATTTTTCACAAGTGTTCAACAACTGCAGAAAAGGTTGGTGTTTCTACAATGGAGAAATTGGTGTTTCAGAAACATTTCTCAAAGTTTTTCAACAGTGTTCAGCAGCTGCAGCAACCTTCACCAACGTTCACCAGCAACTTCATACAACACTTAACCACCTTTGCTCCTCTTGGCTCCTTTTGGCTTCGATGGCTCTGTGTGCTCCTCTTCTTTGGCTCTGTCTCCTTCCTTGAATATTGCCATATTGACATCAATGACAATCTGTGTCCAACATATACTTGGAAAATGATTTTTTTTCTGAGTCTGAAATCATGAAGCTCGATATTAATGTTATTTAATCCATATAATAAGATGGTATAATTCCTTTAACGGAATAGTCCATGATGGTCAGAATATCTATGGTATGTATACGGAATAAGGTTCGGACTTCATTCTTTCTGTTGCTTAAGAGTAATCTTATGATGAAAATTGTTGTGGCTATTGGGGCCTGCTCCTTGACCACGTGGGTATTAACTCTTCTTTAATGTGTCATCCTTGCAATCAATTCCCTCATGTGATGATTTATTCCATGCAATCAGTTGTTCAATTTGATGTTTGGAGAATGTTTTGCTCGAGTTTGGAAGCTTGTGCAATAAATTTATGTTGTGAGGAGTTTGGATGTGTTTGAGACTAGTGTCATGGTGGTTCTCTGGAGTTTCAACCTTGGCTAAGGAGAACCTTGGGAAACTATGGTTTTTTGGTTTGGGTTGGGTTTTGTATACTAGTCTAGCCCTAGGATACTAGAACCTGAACATATGGTGTCTGACATAGTCTCCACATCATTTCAGGTCTTAGGTCATCCTCACATCTTTGGGTTCCTCCTCAGGTGTGTGGGTTAAGGTCTTTCTGTCTCTCACATCCTTTGCATTCTTACTTTGTTGCAAGGTTTTGTATTCATATGTTGGTGTACCCTGTGTTGTGGCCTTAATGTTCATACCTCCTCCTACTCTACAATGGCGTGAAGGCAATACCTGGACCTCTCATAAGTTTCATAGGGAGTTTGAGAGTCTGTTCTAGGTCCAAGGAACTAAAATTACTCCTCTTCTCAACTGGGGTTGTATTTTCTATTCTAGTAAATTCCTTGGGTCGTTGGTGGGGCATGTCCCATCTAGCACTCTCACCTGGTCATCTTGCCTTTCTTGTTCCATTACAAATTGTGTTAGTCTTTTGGTATCTTTTCAATTGGGGAAAGGATTCTGTGGTATTTGGTTTTGTATTGTTTCTTGTAGGTACATGAAAAAATTCTTCTTGTTCTTCACCCTTAGCCAACTGTTAGCCTCTCTCAATTTCAGTATGCCCAAGCAACGGGGCCAACCCCATTGAGGGAGGGGCCAGGATGCCCAAGATGGCACCTCGAGCCTAGACACAAATAATCCTTCACCAACTCAACTAGCCACGAAATAGAGGGTGCATAAGCTACTTCTCTTGCTCTCTCTCTAGGCTACTTGGAGGCCTCTGCTTCTATGGAATCCATTGTTGAGCAGCTACGACACATCCAAATTGATTTGGACATATTCAAGGAACACTGCTATGATGATCAAAATGAAATATCGACCTATTTTACTAACATTCAATACAATAAAAATGAAATTATGGCTCAACTAGATAGTCTCCATTGTAGTCATCGTCGCACCAATGATCATCATTGCAGCTTGGAAGCACGACTGGAACATTTCCACATTCATGATCATGTTGGTTACTTCACATCTCCCCATGAACTTCCCCCTTGCCCCCCTCCTTAATATGTTGTTGTCAATTTTGGTCTCCGTTTTTGTTATTCCTAGTATGCTACAACTTCAATGCCTTACGAAAATAATGTATGTGAAGTGCCCATTTTGGTATCTTCTAGTCCCCAATCTCAAAATTTGTGGTCGTAATTAGAGTGCGAGGACTATTGAGACCGATTTTGTATGCTATTCTATTTTAAATTTCTAATGAAAGATGTGTCAAGTTGTAAGTGTTTTCATGTTGATTATTGATTTATGGCTATAGGAATTTACTATCCATTTAATTTGTATGGCTACGGTAGAATTTATCCCGGTTTATAAAGTATTGATCACCATGATATAATGCATGTGTATTGTTTTTCTAAAAAAAATGATTTCAATGGTTAATAAACTCATTAGAGATACGTTGAAGGAGATGGAAGACAAAATTAATGTTTTGTATTCATCAAATTATTTGTGCCTTGTTTTTTGAATTCATCGAAGCATTATATTCCCTTGAACACAAAAAGATATATATCCTTGACAAAGAATATGAAACCTAGAGATTAAAGAGGCATCGTATCTCTTACTCCCATGATGGTTAGTAACCTGAAGTCTACTATTTCTTTTTTATGTTTGTCTTAAAGAATAATGGATGATACTCATTAACACTTCCATTTCCAATTAAAATTGATGGAAGATGGCATAAAACATCTATGTCTTTTTACTTAAACCAAATGATTACCATTTCAATGATTTGTTGTGGATGATTAAGACGGTCGAAGGTCGGATCTCTATTTGGACCAATAGGCTTTTGTTAAGAGGTGAGCGCATAGTCTTGGTTAAATCAGTTCTTGTAAGTATAATTGTTTATTAGACCTCAATTACATGGTTGCCCAAAGGTATTTAAAAAAATATTCACAAGTTGATTTTTCATTTTCTTTGTTTTGGCATGAAGCATAACAATGGATGGAATTTAGTGGCATGGGATCAGATTGTTGCTCCAAAAGCTTTTGTAGAATCGCAGTTTAAAAATATACACTATTTTGGTCATGTATTAGTTGCCTGAAACTTATGGGACCTCTAATATAGGTTTATGAAAGAACAAAATGAAATACAAATTTAAACAAAAATATAAAGCTACAATGAAAACTAAACTTCAATTGATTAATAACAAATATTGAAAATTATTTACATGTAGAATGGAAACAAACTAGCTTGGGCGATCGTAGCTATCTTTGATTCTGTTGGCCATTATTTTTAATCTTTCAAAATAGATCCATGGCACTAGTTTGTAAATTCTCTAAAAAACACTCTGAAATTTCAAAACCTATTTTTTTTTTAAAATAATAAATTGTGTTAGAAATTAATAAATTGATTATCCATAAACTATAATGGATATTCCACTCAATAGTTCATCACAACATATCTGATAATATTATATTAGAAATATGATATTCTACACTATTATAATTTTATTAAACTTTAAGATCTATAGATTTAACTATAATTAGTGAATGCATGCGAATGGAAATCATGTAGAAAGGTAGAGAATGATAAAATAATCTTACACAGACACATAAGACACAATTTATGCTCTTTGGGAAACCCTTTTGAGAGAAAACCCAGTTGGAAAGTGAGGTTGCTTCACTCTCTTTCTCTGCCTAGAAAGATGGTTGTAGGTACAATGAAGTAATGCATGTGGCCTGTGGGTTGCTACAATGCACAAATCCTCTTTTTGGGCTCTACCTCCTATTGCTCCTGGTTATCTTTGTTCAACTATGGAAAAAAATGCTCTCGGAAGAATGGAATTCTTCTTCCTCCTAGTGGCTCAGTTATAACACAAGTCGATAGCCTACTAGTAGTTAATTTTGACTATGTCAACTCTTAAGTATAGTTACAATATAGACTCTTATAGAGTCTTTTACATCCTGTGGCCCATGGGATTCTACAATGCACATATACACTTTGTGTTCTATACCTCTTATCGCTCATGGCTATCTTTTCTCAGTGATGGAACAAAATTATCTCAAAAGAATGAAATGTCTCTTCCTCCTAGTGGCCTAGTTATAACACAGTCAAATAGCCCACTAGTGGTTCACATTGAGTAAATTAACTCTTATCTAGAGTTACAATATAGACTCTTCTAGAGTCTTTTACATCATAATTGTGTGGCTAGCCCCTTTTCTATGAATAATGGGGCTTGGCGCTACATCGTCTCGATCTTAGGTGTGAAAACATGAAGGTGAACTGAGTGGAATAACGTTTGCATACAGAATCCAATTAACATTCTTCTTATGTAGTTGGAAAATATTTGTGTGTATAATAGCATGAAATAGAACCTATATGCCCTAAAAAATATGTATTTTATGTGTTGATGGAATTGGAAACTTTAGGATTATTTCAATATTTATAGGCTCTACTTCAATTCTTATGCATGATATGTGATGTTATATAACAATCCCTTTTGTAAGAATCATTTTAACCATTTGTATTGTTTCATTATGAAAAATGAGTATACATCATCTAATATACTAGATATCATGGATGGAGGGACAACAAATACATTTCTTGAATTACATCCATATAGAAAGATGTCAATATAAGATCAAAACACTTCTATAATGAATTTCATATATATATTAGATATATATAGATATATAGTATATATAGATATATATAAGATATAGATATGTACATAAACATTGAAATTTTTGAAATATTAATTGTAGATAAGAACAAACTACTCTTACAAAAAATTATTTGAAATTTATTTCCATTTTAGAAGTTGAATTAACATGATTATATTTTTGTAAAATACACTAATATAGTACTCGTATAAAAAAAAACTAATTTTAGTGTAATAGTTATGAGAAATTTCAGGAAACAAAAAATATTATATATTTGTAAGTTAATTCAATTGCAAACAAATCTGGAAATGAAGATGTTGTGAGAGTATCTCATATATAGCTATGAGAAATTTCAAAACAAAATTAGATATTTTATAAGTTAATTTAGTTGCAAAAAAATCTTAAAATGAGGATGTGAGTTTGAAAGTAGTGAGATTGAAATTTAGGTTCTAAGAATTTATGCAATTTGAAATTTCTATAACAAGATATGATAGAAAAGTATGAGATTTAAATTTTAATTTGTGTGGGATTTAGTCTTCATTATATCTGAGGCCAAATGTCATGGGGAATAGTAGAGAGTCTCAGCTAATAGTGAGGAATAAAAGCCATGGGAGCATACATATGAATGTTATAGAAAATTCCATTTGTGATGAAAACGACATAAATTTGATGAATACTTGTAGCAAATTCTATCCATGATGAAAGAATGATTTTTTGTTAAATTTTATGGCTGTTCAAATATATTAGGAAGAAGATAAAAGTAGGAGCCAATAGTATCTATATGCAGTGAGAATATATCTTATAAATTAAAACATTGTGGATATTTAATAAGAAAATAGTTTTATTTATATGTTAAATTAAGTTGACTAAAATTAAATACACAAAATTGAACATTTTAAATCTCAAACTAAATTGTCTCTCTCTTTCTCTCTCTCTCACACACATAAATATGAAACTTTTTTTTTGAATTTGGGGTTACTTAATGAATGAATTTTCATTATGTGCATATCATATAAATACATATTTATATATTGGTGCATTAGGACCATCCATATAAAATTCAACATCATAAAACATGGTAACAATAGAATACCCAATCAAAATGTATATAAAATCAAAAAATAAACAAGAATAAATAAAAAACATTCACTACACATAGGATATAAGATATATAACAATGGTTGCAAATCATCACAAACAAGGCACAAGAAATAGACTTGGATTTAACTAGGTTATAAAAATAATTCATTGCAAGGCATTCAAAACAAAACAAAACTAGGAAATAAACTTGAAACACTTATCATCTACAATCGTGATATTGGACAACCAGTTTATCATACTCAAATTTAAATTAAATCTTAAGACATTTGATAAGATTCAGGTCCTATAATTCTTTTTGAAATTCACAAAGCATCATTAAAATTGTTGAATATGGGAAATGTTCTTTGTAGGCATTTCTTTTCCACTAACTTTTCAAATCCTATTCAAAGTATATGAATAGTAAAAACATAACTATAAAACAAATTTGATTGCATGCTAGATACTAAATTAAATGGGTAAAAATTAAATGCAAAAAAAAAAACATTTTCAATCTTTGATCTAAATTCAAAAGAAAAAGAAATAAAAAATAAAATAAAATTATAATTATAGAATTGCAATTTTTTGACTTTGGAATTACCAAGTGAATGAATTTCACTTTGTGCATATGGTACAAACATCATTGCATTAGGAGATTTCATACAAAAATAAACATCATAGAGTATAATTGAATTAGAATAGCCAACCAAAATGTACATAAAATCAATCAATAAGTACGTGCTAAACTATAAATAGGAAACATGAATAAGGAAAATAATAATTGCATAGTTGATATATACCAATGGTTGTAAATAATTACACATAAGGCATAACATATAGAATTTAATTTAACTAGCTATAAAGATAACTAATTACAACTCATTGCGTACAAAACTTGGACATAAACTAGAAGCACTTATTATTAAAGTCTACGCAACCAATTTATCATACTTTCATTTAAATTAAATCTTTGGAAATTTGATAAGAGCCAAGTCCTAAAAGTTCTTTACTTTGAAATTCATAAAGTATCATTGAAAATGCTTTTGCAATTCAATAAGCATGGTTGAAGTTGCTACATCCAGGGGAAATTTTCCTTTCTTTTGAAATTGACAAAGCATCATAAAAGTCGTTGCATCCTATGCAATCTTCTTTGTAATCATTTCTTTTCCATTAACTTCATGGAATTCGGTGGAAGAAATGTGAAGAGTAAAAACATAACTGCAAAATAAAAAGAAAGTCAGAACAAATTACTTTTAAAATCTTAAATGAACCAAACATTTTACTTAGACATGTCTAGGCACCTTCTTTTGTGAGAATTGCCTACTTTTAAAATCTTAAATGAACCAAACATTTTACTTAGAGATGTCTAGTCACCTTCTTTTGTGAGAATTGCCTAGCTCTACACACTTAAACACTAGAGATGCCCATTTGTTCTTTCGGCAAATTTCATGCAACAATTTGTGTCGACCTACTTGAACCTTGGGTGGACCTCTTGAAAAAAAGGTAAGTATCTAGGTTAAATTTAGATTTTTTTTATCTTTTTTTAATATTATTACCATAAATCCTAGCTATTCAAAAAAATCCTTACAAAATATAAATATACATATTTATATTATAACAATATTACAAAACTCCAAATATAAAATATCTATATAATAATTTTTAAATTATATTAATTATTTTATACTTTTGTAATCCTAGAATTATGGTAACATCCTAAAACTAATTATATAAATCTAATAAAATTTTAATATTGTAAAAGATACTAATATATTGAAATTTAACATAATTGTCTTGATTTCCAAAACTCAACTTTTGCTAATGAAAAATACTAATCTTATTATTCTATGAGTACTTACAAATTTAACCTAAAGCTAAAATCTATACAATTCTTACCAACATAGAATCAATTATGTGGAAATGTACACATTCCAGTATTCTAAATTCTTCAACTTAAGTGGGTAATGCACATTAATGACACACTAAGTTGGTAATGAATGTTAATGGTGTGGGATGGTATGTTCAAGTGTATTTGATGTTGTAAGAAATTAGTTTTTTTGCACCATAATCTTTTCATTTTGACCAAATTTTGTTAGGAATATAAATTAAAATTATCGTTGAAAAAAAGTTGGTGAGTAGCATTGTAAACAATCATTTAAATGTTTTCACTCATCTTTTAATCTAGCATGTTTTTGACTTTCAGCCTTGGATAACTACATATTTTATTGAATATAATTTAATGCATATTGGTTTTTATAATTTAATGTATATTTTCTTGCAATTGTATTTCTTTTTCAAATAACATGTCAAAAATACCATTATGTTTTCTTTGAACCCTTTATTTGATTAACCAATAAGTCACCATGAAATTTCAAATATACTATGAGCTTTTAAAACAGATTAGGTGTGTGAGACTTCCAACAAGAGTGATGGTGAGTTACACTTTGAGAAAATCCTAATTGACCACACGGTATATTGCTTTTCTAATCTCCATGACAAGTTATAATGATACTTGTCAAACCATCTAAATTGGTCAACAAAGCACACATAATAAATTTGTAATTATTAATAAAATAAAGATGTGAATATGAAAATAAATGGAAATAATTCAAGAATTTACATCGTGCATTAAACTAACATCATTCATGGACTTTGTCTAGAACCATCGTGATAACAATAGTTTCACCAAACAAGAGTATATACATTATCTATATAGAATTATGTTTCTTATCTTGTTGTCAATGTTCATGAATCAAATGAGGGAACTCCTGACAACCATTGTACCATATGAAGTTTGTGAAAAACCTCAATATAAGAATTGTCAAACATGAGATATTAGAAATTTGTTATAAACTTTAAAAAGCAATATAGTGCTTTATCAGGTCATCCAGTACTATTACGACAATTTAGAACCAAAAGAAATTTAAAATAAGTTTTAAACAACATACCGTCAGGACATGATTGACATGATTACTGTCATGCTGAGATGTTTTGGAATTCACCGAAGTCTAAAAAAAACTTCTAACTACCTTGGCATTGGGACGAATGGGCTTTTGCAAGGTCAACTGTCTAGTTGTAGACTCTTAGGTGCCTAGTTGAAATTTATAAAGCATCATTGAAACTATTTTTGAAATTCAAAAAATATGGTTGAAGATGATACATCAAGGGGAAAAATTCCTTTCTCTTGAAATTAACAAAGCATCATAAAAGCTGCTGCATCCTGGGCAATCTTCTTTGTAACCATTTCTTTCCCACTAACTTCATGGAATTTTGTGTGAGGAATGTGAACATTAAAAACATAACTGCAAAATAAAATGAAAGTTAGAACATATTACTTCCAAAATTTTAAATGAACCAAACATTTTACTTAAACATGTCTAGTTACCTTCTTTTGTGAGAATTGCCTAGTTCTGCACACTTAAACACTGGAGATGGCCATTTGTTCTTTTGGCAAATTTCATGCAACAATCTGCGTGGACCTCCTTGAACTTTTGGTGGACCTCTTTGGAAAACAAGTATCTAGGTTAATTTTAGTTTTTTTTCCATATAAATATTATTACCATAAATCCTAGCTATTCAAAAAAATATTTACAAAATATAAATATACATATTCATATTACAATAATATACAACCCAAATAATAAATATTATATTATAATATTAATTTTTAAATTATTATTTATATTATTTATACTTTTGTAAATATCTAAATTATTGTAACAATCCCAAATACTAATTATATAAAATCTAATAAAAATTTAAAACTGTAAAAATACTAATATAATATATTGTAATTTAACATAATTTTCTTGATTTCCAAAACTCAAGTTTTGCTAATGAAAAATACTAATCTTATTATTTTACAAGTACTTAGAAATTTAAGTTAAAACTAAAGTCTATATAGTTTTGATCAATATAGAATCAATTGTGTTGAAATGTGGAAGTGTACACATTTCAGCCTTCTCAATTCATTAAATTAAGTTGGTAATGCATACTAATGGTGTGAGATGGTA
>APFE030066553.1:7449-49052 GCA_000404065.3 Pinus taeda
ATGTTATCTTTTAAAGTCCCTATGAAGACATCAATCCTCTGCTTCTCTAGAATACCATTTACCCTTATATTCAATTTTTGAAATTCCTCAATGTGCTCTTCCATTGAACCCCTTTTTTTGAGATTTATCAATTGGCTAAAGAAGGTGTTGCTCCTTATATCCACATAATGTGCTATCATTTCCTCTATGAAAATTGACCATGTGACAAGTACTTTACGAGAACAAAACCCTTTATACCATAAAAATTGATTTGGTTCTAAATATAAAGATTCCATACGTACCTTTTGTAACATTTTCACCTCGTGTAGATCAAAATATTGCTCCATCTGTAGTATCCAATTTATTGGATCTTTGCCATCAAACTTCCTCATATTGGTTTTTCTTGATTTTTGGAGCTCGATCTTGAAATGGCTGTAACTCTATAATTTTGGATCTTTATGTTCTAAAATATTGGCCTGTGATAGCCCTCTGAGTCCTCTTTCTAACCCCACAATTTTTATCAAAATTGGATTCTCGAAGAAAGATTTATGCCCAATCTCCCTCAATGACCTAATTATAGACTGGTTCAGTAGAGAAAACTTGTACGACGTATCACATGTCACTGTTTCGACCTTAGGTTCTGAAACTGATACCCAACAAAATAAAGTCTATCTTATTTCTGTCACTTTTTACAAAATTTGAATCAGATGCTCCGAGAGAGAGTTATGAAGATTTCCCCAAGGTCACCTGTTTGGGATGTAATTCGGCGGTCTACCGAAACCCTAAATGTCTTGGACCATATCTCCGAAAATATAGTGAAGAAAAATTTGAAATTCGGGGCCGAGCTTCACCAAGATTTCGGCTCAAATTATTTTTGATTTCATAATCTACAACTTTGTAGAACACAAATTATATCGAAAATTCCATGGTGACCTATTTGAGATGGAATTGTGGAGCTTGGAAAAACCCTAACTTCCTCAGATTATATCTCCGAAATTATAGTGAGAAAAGATCTGAAATTCGGTCTCGAGGTTCATAACGATTTTGCCTCAAATGGGTTTTTGTTTTATCATTTGAAACATCACAGACAAAATGTTATAGTGAAACTTCCACGAAGACCTGTTTGGAGCAGTGAAACCCTAGAATCTAAAGCTCTGATACCAAATGTTATGAAACCAGCTAACAAATTGATAGAAAAGAAAGATAAATGCCTTAGAAAATAGCCTCTTTGAGGGGAAACCTCCTTTACATGACACAAATGAATAATTCTTGGATGCTACAAATGAAAAGACTTCCTTTCTATATCTAGGAGTCTAAGGGATCATAATATAATTAGAATCAACATAACAATAATAATGTAAGGTCACAACAATAAAAATAGTGGGCTTCTATGGGGCACAATAATAACAATATGGGTACTACATGGGCACAACAATATAATAAGGTGGTTGCACTAATAACAATAAGGGGTTACACTAGTAGTATAGGGACCTAACACTAGTAAGATAATGTAAGATAATATAATCAAGTAGGATATTACATACACTCCTCCCTTATAAAGCTTCATCTCGAAGTTAGAATCAAACACGAATCAAAAGTATACAAGAAGTTTTGAAGTAATATGACAATAAGACATTAAAAAAAATAGAGAGAGAGATATAACAGTCTTATTAAGTATATCAAGTAAGGATGCCACCTCCCATATAGAGTCTTCAGATAACCTATAGCTTCCTATCCTCCCTAACCTACTTTCACTCCCATCCTACCTATCCTCTACTGCAATATATTGTGGCATCAGTTATACCGATCTAACCACTGATAGAACCAAGATGGAAAAAGAATCAACTATATCAACCTAACTTCCCCAGCAGGCAACTCGAAATTGTTATAGCATGTCTAGGGGAGTGTGTCCATCATTTCCCTGGCATGATTCCAAGTTTGGAAGTTACATGATGGGAAATGCCTCCACCCCTCCTCGAAGAACTAGGCTCAACACATTAATATGGACCACACTACAATGTTGGTAGTGTTATCACCAAAATAAGAGTTTACATTGTTCCTAGTCATGGCCTTAGATAAGTGTCAAGTCACCCTATGTTTTAATGGGTAAGGTGATAGGTTAGGAGTCTCAAAGGTTTCATTTTTCATATCCAAATAAAGTCTAACAACCTTATTCCATGTTTCATGAGTCTTACGTTCTTTTTAGAAACTCATAGCTTAAACTATTTTGAAAATTTTTGGAATTAGCACTGAAACCACATTTTTGTAGCGCAGACAGTGTAAAATGTCTATTTTGCGCTACGAAAATGCTGCTCTTTTCGTAGCACTTTTTCATGCATGCTATGAAAGCACGGATTCGTAGAACAGTCTTGTCAAACATCAATCCATTAAAATTCCATTTCATTATTAGGTGTCAGCTAGGAGTCAGTCCTTAAGCATGCTGCCATCCAAAACTCATCATTTCGAATTTAGGGCTCATCATGAAAGGTAATTTCAAATTTGAAAGGGCTGGCTAGTCTCTCACTGTAGTTTGCATGAAAACCCTCAAACAGAATCGTTTTTCGAATGGTAAGCTTTTGGTAATTTCTCACCAAGGTTTCTCTCATACATAATTCAAGCGAGGCTGACCACCATAGGCAAACGAGGCTGATCAACAAAATTTCAAGCGAGGCTGGTTTGTTACAGGAATTTTGAAGAAAAGATGACAGAGGAGAAGAAAAGTTACAGGTGTGGTCATTGTTTAAGAATAGAGCCTGAAAGCACCGAGGTCTTAGTCAGAGATAAATGAGTTGTAGAAGCCTTCAAGAAAGCAGGATGTTGGAAGTTTTGTAAAAAATTGCAGGGAGGACATACTCAGGTGACAAAGGAGTTTGCACTACATTTCACTGGCTTAAGCACAAAGGTCAGAATCCTGAACTTGCAAATTTCTCCAGAGATCATAGATTTGGTGACAGCGATTCCTAGGGGGCAAGATATATGGTTCAAAAACTTCAAATTCGACATGGAACCATGTAAGGTGTTTTTAAAGCCAAAGTTTGTAGAAGCAGACTTAACCAAGGTAGTTCCCAGAAACTACATCAAGGACAGCTATGCCAACTTGCTCTTCAACATTCAACGTTATTTTACCCGTGAAGGAAGATATCAAAAGGTTTATTCATATCATTTTAAACTCCTGTTGCATTTCACTGGTATGATTTCTTTAGGCTTGCCTTCTTATATCGAAGTGTAGCTAATATGGCAGATAAAGTACAGTTGAAATCTCAAGGATATGAAACTTCCCTTTTTCATCATGGTCTAATTAAACTGATAGTTCTCCATGAACTCAAAAGGATGAACAAAGAATAGTCTTCGTTTTTTTATTATTATGTGATTTTGGAGTGGAAAATCAAGATGCAAGCATTAGCCCTAAGGTTAAAGGAACTCCATCAACAGAAACCAGCAAGTCTGTAATGTCTAGGGCAAAAGGATTTGTTAAGTTGAAACCTAGGGAGCAGGTGAAAGAGAAAGTAAGCAAAACACCGGTAGTTATTCTTGAAACTCCTAAATCTACAAAGGAAAAGATAGCTGAGGTTAAAGGAATGACACAAGAACAGTCAACTAAAAAACCAGTTCAAAGGAGATTGACTAGAAGTCAAATTGCAAAGGAGCAGGGTAAATTAGTGATCTCGGGAGAAGGATAAAGCTTGAAGAGTGATTTGAATGATATTTTAAAAGCCATTGATATTCCAGAATCCCCTTTGGTGCAGGCAGATGTCATAGAATTTGATAAAGGAAAGTCAAAGAAAATGAAACCCTCCAAGAAACTAGAATTTGAGGGTGATATTACAGCATTTGTTTTCAAATCCAGAAAGCCCTTAACCAGGCAATCTAAAAAGATGCAAGAGTCCAATATTGAGTTAGGGAGAACAAAAGAAGCCTCCACTGTTTAGGAAGAATTGATAGACTTTTCATCACCAAGACCTGAAGGTGACAAAAACAGAGTTTTTTCCACTCAAACAGAAAAAGCCAGTTACGAAGAAATGGAAGAAAGGTTAAGAGTAGCTAATAATGAAATTGCTAGACTAAGAGTGAGAATAAGAAGGCATGCTGCTGAGAGGACAAATTTCAAAAGGATAAAGGCTCTCTAGGAAGTTGAAAAAGTTTCCAAACCAGAAATAGTCAACAGTGAAACTCAGTACTTTACCTGGACTGTTCCTACAATCAAAGAAGCAAGATTTGTAAGGAGGATTAATGCTTAGATGAGAGCTACTAATAGGAGATTGAAGAGACAGATTTAAGACCTAGAAATACAGTTAACAAAATCTGGAAAAAAGGCTACAACAATAATGAAACAGGGTGATGAAGAAGGGCAGTGAAGGATATATCTTAAAGCAGTTTTGGCATAAAAAAGAAGGACATTTGTGAAGAAGAACATCTTATAAGGGTAAGTTGTTTTGATTTTTGGTGATCATATCAGTCTTTATGGAATTTTGAAAACTCCCAAACTGCAGATTTTTGAAGGCCGTGTTGAAAAAGAGCATACACAGCAGTTTCGTAGAGCACTACGAAACTGCTGAAGGTGACCATTTAGTACTTTATAGATGCATTTCGAAGGTAAGGTCTGATAAATTATAAGTTTTGAGGTTGCTAGTAGACATGGGATCATATATGAAGTTTCATATGGCAGTGATGCAGAAAGCAAAGTTCCAAGTGTCATCACTCAGATTTTCCTAGAAGTTGTTAAAAAGAGGAAAGGGGTTTGAGGTAACCACAAACCAACTTTTAGGTATAGAATCTAGCCAATCTGTACCCATAAAGGGCTCTCTCTTTAAGATTTAGCTTTGTTTTATCAGATATTAGGCTAGTTATGAAAGCTTGGGGGTTTTGATTGTGTTTGGTGGTGGAATTTCAGGAGCAGATGGATAGAATTGAGTATTTCAAGCCATTGGGCTATGGAGTCAATCTAAAGATGGCTTAACTGGACTTCGTTTTTCAACAAAAGGATGGCTTCACAGGGCAAGATAGCTAAACAGGGATCAAATGGTAACTTGAAAGGATGGGATGGACTTAAAAGGGAAGAAGGGTAATTAAGAATCCTTCAACATGTTTTAAGAGAGGAAAAATAACAGATCACCAATAAAAAACAATTAAGAATTTTTTATTAAATGACCGAAATGATAAACTAAGAAGCAGGAGCAATTAAGAATTCACTGCTTATGATAGTTTAGAAGAAAACATTTAGAATAAAAATGATTTTAAAGATATATTGCACTTAAGCACTTTCTGAATTACTTTTTTTCATTTTAATATTCAGATATGGAACACAATTGAAATATTTAAACAAGAAAACAATAACACATGAGATATACATACTGATTTGTCTGGTGCTTGACACATGAATCCTGTGAAAAGTCCTTTGTATTATTCCTTCATCTAGCCATCCATACAAAAAATTGTCCAACAATACTTCTTTTCCAAAATAATCAGTCTTACAGAAATGTCTAAGAATCCACCCTCAATACTCTGAATGAGGGAGTATTTATACAAAAATTTACAATAAAATATCTCATAACAAAGTGAGATATATTCTAGGATGATTAACTATTTGTTACATGAAAGTAGAGACAGATGGTCTCGAATATAGAAGATAAAGGTAAACTGATGGCTTGTTGTACCTATTCTTGTGTGAGCTGGAGGCAGGCCCTACGATTGGGCATCTTGATGTCTTCTTTGTAATTCTGTGCTGGCTGCTTTGCTTTTCATCTTTTTACTGATACTGTTTGACCTACTCTGATACTCTTTACCTGTTTGATCCTTTTTTACCCTTTGTTATCATCATTGACTATGGTAAAAAATAAAAATTTACCTTTTTACCAAGGGTAAATCACAAAATTTCTGTCATATATGTCGACCATTTTTCCTGTGGTATTTTAGTCATTTGAAGTTTTCTTAAAATCTCATCAGCCTCAGTGTATTTGAAAAAATTAGGCTGAACTTTGAACAGATGTTTTATTTCATGCTCCACATAGAAAAGGTTCTCTAAACTGTCAGAGAGAACTCTGCCTGTAGGTAATGCCTTTGGTGCAGATGCACTAGCTGATGAGTTGGCCTGGTTGTCTACATACTGAGCCAACTTGTCAACATAGTCTATATGTCTCATCAATTTATCATTAATGACTAAAGGACTGGGTAGTCCTTTGCTTTGCAAAATGCCAAATTTCTCCATAAAATCATTTATCTCCTCTTGTATATTCTAACATCTTCTTTCCAAATTCTGCATGAGAGACCTTTTGGTCAATACTTTCTTGACCTCTAGAATAGTCCCTATTCTATTTGCAATGCCCAACTCTTCTAGTTGGTACTTATTTTTGCTATTCAGAAAATTTATGAGCATGGTGGCTTCCTCTAGCTTTCTTCCTACTTCATCCTTAGTTCTCTGGATTTCTTCAAGAGCCACTTTTACTAAATCAATTTGTTCAAAAATTATTTGTATTGATGGCCAAGCATCATTTATTGACTGAGTGATGTTAGTCCAAATAATTTTTCTAATGTCTACTAAGGGCTTGTCAAAAGCGAGGTCCTTTTCTAGTGATTTCACGTACTGGGCTAATCCTTTATTCTCCCTCACCTTTTCAGCAAAATTGATCTTGGAAAGATCATATTTTTGTTCTAAGGTGACAAATTGTTCTTTTACCTTCTGCAATTCTGAAACTTGGAGCTTCATCTCCTCCAGTGACTTTATCAATTCTTTTGTGCTTAGATCTGAAGTACATGCTTCTGTTGTTCCTGCGGTTGTCATTCCTGCTATTACTTCTGCTGTGACTACTGGGACATTTGGTGCCAGAGCTATTCCAAATGTTGAGGGGACTACGGTGGAAACTAGTGGAATCACATTTGGAGGCTGAGAAGTCGACTCTCCCTGCTTGCTCTTCAGTGATTTTTCTAACTCTTGCTTAGTTTCCTTCAACTGCTCATTAAGCTTTAGGACTAAGTCCATAAGCTCTTCTTCAGCTTTCTTTTGGGAAATTTCTATAGTTTGTGGATGTCTGGATGGTGGCAATTTTAGCTGCTTCCTCAAGGTAGCTATGTTTTCGTCTTTTTTTTTTTAATTAAGATGTCTGCTACCTTCACATCCTTTGGGTTATGACCCAACCCAATTACCAATTCCTCCAAAGATTTAATTTTGTTATCTTTAGCCTGTGAAGAGGCTTTTTCTAGTTGTAGTTGGGCAGTTGTATTATTTAGAGAGTTTTCCAATCTTTAGGCCATCATGGCTTTGGTAGTCAACATTGAATATACCATTTCCCCTGTTTGTTTGTGTAACTCAGTCTGGTCCAGGGGATGAATATATTTTGCCATAACCTTAAAATCTGTTTGAAGATAATCTGCCCTTGTTTGAGACTACTGCACTTTGCGCTTGAAGAAGCTCATTTGCATTTTTCCCTCCTTGATGTCATAAGCTGAAATCAACCTATTCTGATTGGTGGGTGCCATTTTTAAATACTGGTTATAGACTTGAATCCTCAATGGCTCATTCCTAGCCTTTATTTCCTTGAATTTATTTTTGATATCCAGATTTTCATTTCCTGGGGGCCTGAAGGATGACACTTTAGCACTTTGTTGTCTCTCCAGCTCCTGTGTCTATGAGCTAGAAGGTGTCCCACCCACTGGGAAATTTTGATGACTTTCTACACCTTCTTTTCTTTGACTATCAGTAGTCTCTTCAAAAAATTCCTCTTCTGAATGAGGATTTAGCCCGTGCCTCTTAGCATTAGGCTGGTCTGATGGGCCATTGGCAGGGGTAGCTACTTCCCTATCTCTCTTTTTGTTCTTTTCCTCATTTAGAGGAGTCTGCAAAATTGGGGGCTCTCCCACATTGACTTGAGTTAGAAGAGTGTGTGTGTGGGCCTGCTCCTTAGAAGTTTCAGGCTGTTTAGACATTGTTGACTGTTCTATAGCCTGAGTACTTGCTTATTTCTCTCTTCCCTGTGATGTTTTTGCTGGTGGTGTACCTGTCTCTTATGAGTACCTTTGTGAGGTATTAGTTGTTGAGGCACTGATTCCTGATGCTGACTTTTGAGAAGTTTCAAAATGTACATGTTCAAAAGAATCCAGGTCAAGTGTTTTTTCAATATCTTTTATTACATTTTCTATATCAACCTTTTCACTATCTGTTTCTACTAATGTTCTTTCCCTCCATTCATCCATATTGGCAAATTGCTCAATCTCTGGTATTCTGTGATGCAAGTATGATGATAATTTTTTCTTCATCCTTCTATCACAGATAAAACTATGAGGGTTATATGAAGTCCATTTAAAACTTTTGTTTAATTTCAGCTCATCTTATAAAATTCATTCTGCTGCTATCCATGCTTCTCTAGAGTTGCAGACAATTTGTCCTAAGTGATCCCTGATTCTGAGTTGGGGTTTCTTCTTGGCCTAGTGAAATGTGTCACATCTGAGTGTGTCATCTGCCTATAGTATTCCAATGCAAATAGTGTCATTGGAACATATTTGGGTAGTTTGAATGGGGAAAGCTCACACCCATATATCATGAATTCTGTGTGATTTTGGTATAGATACTAATCACCCACTTTGTACTGTTTGGAACGCTGAAGAATCCTTTTGATGTCATCACTAATTCTGGGAGGGGAACTCCCTGTGAGTAAGCTGGCCATTGGGTGGACAAACTGATCAATGAACCGATTAAAGGAATAAGGGCAATCAAAAGTTTTATGGAAGATGGAAGACCAAAAGATAACAGACCTTGGATTACCATTGGTATCAAGTTTCTTGACAGAAAATGGGAAGTGGTCTGATTTATAGTATAGGATGAGGTGATATATAAAGGTGGAAAACTTGAAAACTCTTTCATTATCCAGTCTCATGAGCTGGTCTTGAATTTTATCAGCAATATAAGAGGCATAATCATATTTGATAGCAGGAAGTTGTCCTAGGGTAAAGATAAACATAATCACTAGGGTTAGTTCATCTACATATTCACTAGTTTTGAACCCCATGATTGCTGATATCATATCAACTATGAGCTTGCATGTATCTATGGAGGAGACTGGCATATAATGTGGGGGATTTGTAGTTTGGTACCGTGGTAACATGAAAGTCTGGCTGAGGTGGGTAATTTCAGCTTGGGATAATTGAGTTGATTTCTCAAGCAAATTTCCAAGGGAAATGGGGGTAAGAGCCTGACTAGGGTGAAATTGCAGCATTTCATTAATTAATTCAGCAGTTATTGTGAATAAGATTGTTTGGTTGGGAGACATGACTGATTTGCAGATAGGGTCATAGTTTGCATGGCATTGATGGATTATATCAGGGAAAATATACACAGTGGGGAGAAAATACATGGGGAGGTTGGATTCCCATAGTCCCATGGCATCATAGCTATTCAAATGGTTATCTCGACATTGGCATAAGACTTTGAGGTGGTCCTTATCAGTGACTAAGTCTTTTATCTCGAAATCTTTGTCTGCCAAAGACAAATAGTCTATGTCATGATGAGGAGTAGTGATGGGAGCAACATTTAGGGCCACCAGAGTTTCCATACTAGTTCTTACGGATTTCAGGAGGGAAACTGAGGTTTATTAGGTGGAAATGATGAAATTATAGGTCTAGGGACTTGAATTTGCAAATGGAATGGCAGAATTATGGCAAATTTTTTGTTTTTTAATCAATTTGCAGTGAAAACAAGAATTTGCAGGGTTTCTTTGTCGGGGAATTGGTAAATACCTGCTTTTGGGGGACAGGTGACAGAATGCAGGTACTGGGCATAACTAGATGGCTCTGGGCGGTGTTAGCTGTGAAATTTAGAGTAGGTTAGCAGCTAAAAACTCAAGCTGGTTGACCTCAAGGCATTTTTTGCATGGGCGTATAGGTTCACGGGATAAAACAATGAAAATAATTTGTCTTTTTTTATACACGAAGTCAAGGTTTGGCGGGTTTTGGGATGGGTGACGTCAGCGGGAGGGTGACGTAATGTTTTTTGTCATTTAACTTAGTTGTAGTAAGCAGTTTATATTGCACTTCTTATGGGGAGGGGGAGGTATTTAGCCTCGAGCCAGCAATTCCATAGATTACTTGACGCGTGGCAGAGACATTGTACAAAAACTTCTTTGTGATCGTGTGCTAATGCGTGGTCGCAAAGGGTCGTGCGATATTGATAATAGTCGTCAGATATTAGGGCCTTGATCAGACGACTATCAGGGATATGAGATGGCGGGGATTTAATGAAGGTGGGCCTAATACATTTAAGGATTAATTAATTATATCGGGGTTGACGAGATTGGATGAGGAGGCTTTAATTAACCATGAGGGTTAATTTATCCCTTATTAATGTGGCGGGGGATTAAGGGCAGTTAATTAGTTACTGATTAACTAATTAATCTCGATTAATGATGTATTATGGTTATAACTAACCAAAGGGGCGGGATATGTAGAAATTTTGGGTTTTATATAGTTTAGATAATACGGGAATGGGTAGATTTGTTACAGGGGATATATATATTAGTAAATCAATAGTTAATATGATAATTAATGGAAAAAAGCGCTAAGTGTTTAATATTTCCATGTGTATATTAAAACTTAGGCTTAGTGAATAATGAGGGTCTTTATGTAAAATATTTTAATTTTCGTAAGTAAAATAGGATTTTACTTAGGAAAACTTTATCAAGGGAATGTATGAATTATGAATGGGTGTGATGATTAATGAATGGTCTTAAGTATTTAGGCATTATAAATTATTGGGCCGAGGGTCTGATCCATCCAGAAGTCAGAGAAATGCTCTGAGCCCCTCTAATTTGAAAGATACCTTGGTACTTAGGGGAAATTAGTGAAAATTTAGGGAAAATGAATAGGGGAGTTAATTATTTGACTTTGCTTTCCTTGAGATATTTCCAATGTAATACATGCCTTTGCCTTGTGATGAAAGTAAAATATTAATACATTTAGAATCATCATTCACCACATGTAATTCTACAACCATCATCTACCCAACCTACCTACTTTAACTTAGCATTTTTATTTCTTTATTTGGGTGCATTTAGATTGGTAAACCCTTATCAATCTTTCTTTTCTTTTACATGGCAATGCCTATCTAAGTCTACACTTATTACATCCAAGGGCTCAGATTGAACTGTTGAGCTCATTTTTTCACTCTACCAACCTACCCATTTGCCAAGGTTACACTGTTTGGCTAGATATTTATTCTTTATTTCTATAACATGAAATTGAAATATGAACTAGCCAACCTTAAACTGTTTGATTATTCATAAATTGTGGCATAAGTTGACAATATGCACACAATTGTTTATTATACAAAAGTAAGAAAAGTAGTGGCATTTAGACTTGCACACTTTCATGTTCTTTCTTTTTTGTTGGGGTTCATTTTCTTTCATTTTTTGACCATCTTTTTATTCTTTTAACCCTTTGATTTTTCTTTTAGGGTATACCCTTTTTACATTTTTTAAATTTTTTAAATTTTTTAAAAAGATGGAAAACCTTTGCAACAAGTAAAAGTATAAACATATTACATAGCTCATCAAGTGAATCATGATATATGACACATATTAGTATAGGGGCATAATGGTGGCTCCACTTGAGGATGGCTTTTCCTGGTGGAAATTCAAGAACAACAGATTAGAGGCCTTCTGAATGACTTTGACTTTGGTATGCAATCTTCTTCTGCTTGATGCCTTTATTGTATGTATGATAGTGATACTCTTGAAGCTTAGGGCCTTCTCTTCGAGCTTCAACTCCAACAAATTATTGTCCAATTAGAAATGTGACATTACAAAGGATATAGTATGTATATGTTAACAATCAGAGTAACATTAATAAGTAGGATCAAAGTAATATTTCAACATCCGACCATTGACTGGTCCTTCTTCAGCTTCTGTGCCATCCAAGTTTTTTAGATAATATGTATTGTTTCCTTGGAGAGCATAGATGATATATGATCCTTTCCATAGGAAGTCAAACTTCCCATGTTTCCCCTTTTCCTCTCTCTTGGAATCCCATCTCAACACTTTATCTCTAAGGTAGAAATCATCTGCCTTTGTTCTTTTGTCAAATATCTTCTTGAGATTCCCCTGTAATACTTGTGATCTTTGGTATACCTCTTCTTTGTTCTGTTGTAAATTAGTGGTCTAGTTTATCCTTCTTTGAAAATCATTGGGTTCCACTTGAGCTTCTTACAGTATTTTCATAACAGGAACTCCTAATGATGAAGGGAATACAACCTCCATGCCATATACTAACTCATAAGCACTGGTGCCAATGGATTTTTTGGTTGTAAGCCTGTCTGCCCATAGTGCATTTATCAATTTCTTGTGCCAAGTTTTCTTGTCCTCCTCCAATAGTTTTTTAATGATATTAATAAGGCACTTGTTGGAAGATTCAGCCAATCCATTCCCTTGAGGGTAATAGGCTGTGGAATGACTGAAGGTGATGTGATACTTGTTACAGAAATCGATCATCTTTTTTATTTGAAAGCTGCAGCATTATCAGTTATGATTTTGGCAGGGCAGCCAAACCTGGACAATATCTTGGTTTCTAAGAATCCTATGATCACTGTGTCATTGGCCTGTCTAGAGGGAATGGCCTCTATCCATTTGGTAAAATAGTCTGTGGCAGTGGGTATCCATTTATGTTGGCTTGAAGATGATTGATGGATTTCTCCAATGAAGTCAAGACCCCATTGTTGGAAAGGTTTCTTAGTGGAAATGGGTTTCAGTGGTAAAGGTAACAACTTTCTCTTGCCTTCAAAAATTTGACATTTATGGCAAGAAGTGACAAATTTCTTCACATCTGTGAACAAGGTTGGCAAATAGAATCCAACCCTTAGGATATTATCTGTAGTTGATTTCCAATAGAGGTGTCCACCACTGTCTCCTGCATGAAATTTTTGGAGAGCCTTGTTAGCTTCATCGTTTAACAGACAATTCAATAAAATTCCTTCATGATTTTTCCAAAAAAGAACATTATCTATGATACAAAACTTTGAAGCTTCCATTTTTAAAAATCTATTTTTTGTTCTGGATAACCCTGGAGGAGCCTGTAGGTTTTGTAAAACATAAATTACATCAGCATACCAAGGTGAGTCTGAAAAGGCCTGGCTGATTTGTTGAGTTTCCATCTCTTTTTCGTCATCCAGTTCATTTATATCCAGGGCTTGAAAATTAGTTTCTGCCATGAGCTTGGCCAATCCCTGTCCTTTTATTAGTTTTGTAGGTTTTATTTCTATATCATACTCTAGGATGGTAGCAATCCATTACCTCTTTTGCCCTCAATTCCATCCTGAGTCGAGATGTCTTTGACCACTGCATTAAGCACATAGGCTATCACATGAGAGTATAATATGTAGACTTTGAAGTCCTTAATGGCTTTTACTAGGGAAAAAGTTTGTTTCTCCATTATTTTATATTTTAGGGATGCATCTCTAAGTGTTTTACTAAAAAAGGCTATGGGTTTTTCACATCCCTGATCATCCTTTTGTAATAAAATGGCTGCTATGGTGTGTTCTAATGCAAAAGAAAAAATAATGAAGTCTCTATCAAATTGAGGACTAGTAAGGATCGGTGTTCTGGTTAAGGCCATTTTAATTTCTTCAAATGATTACTTGGCCTCTATTGTCAATTTTATACTTGAATCCTTTTTAAACATGTTATTTAGTAATCTAATGAGTTCTACTAAGTTAGAAATAAATCTTCTTAAAATTTTTATCTTCCCTAAGGAATCTTGAAGCTCTTTGATACTTCTTGGATGAGGTATCTATAGAATAGCTTCTATTCTGGCAGGATCAATTCAAATGCCATATTTGGAAATAATGTGACCCAAGAGTTTACCTTCTTCCAGGCCAAACAAGGAATTGTTTGGATTTAGAGAAATACCATATTTTCTGCATTTTAGAGATACTTGTCTGAGATGGTCCAAATGTCGCTGATCTGATTTAGAAAAACAGTTAGATCATCCAGATATATAACAAGAAAATCATGAATTTCTTTGGCAAATGCAATGTCCATTGCTCTTTGGAAAGTTCCTCTTGCATTTTTGAGTCCAAATGGCATTTTGATGTACATAAAAGTGCCCCATGGTGTTGTAAAAGCAGTTTTCTCTTGGTCATCAGGATGGACTAGAATCTGGTTATACCCTGAGAATCCATCTTAGGTAAAGGGTAATTATCTTTTAGAGAAACCTTATTCACATTTCTTAGATCAACACATAATCTTATTTCCCCAGTTTTCTTCCTAGTAGGTACTAGATTAGACACCCACTCTGAAAATCTAATAGGGGCTATTATCCTTGCCTCATACATACGTTTAATTTCTTTTTCAATCAATGGTAATAATATAGGGTTGATTCTTCTGAGTTTTTGTTTCAATGGCTTCTAATTTTCATTTAGAGGTATAGTGTGCTAAATTATAGAGGTGTCATATGATTTCAAATCCTCATAACTCCAGGCAAAGACATCTTGGAATTCTCTCATGAGTTCAACATATTTTAACTTCTGGTCAGGAGGCAAAGACTTAGATAGTTTTATCATTTTTGGATTTTCTTCTATCCCTAAGTTATATTCTTCAATGTTTGCTTTTAATGGTTCCATCTTTGGTTTTTTTGGAATGTCATTGAAATCAAAGAGGTCTTCCAAATGGGTTAACTCTTTAGATAGATGATTGTCTTTTAGATCAATGACCTCTGTTTCTTCTTCAATTATCTCATTAAGGTCCATTTGTTTAAGGTCTTCAACTTCTTTTTTAGTAAACTTCGTGGGATGAAGCATTTGAATTGAACTCTCTTCTGAAATGTTTATTTTTACCTCATCTATCTAATTTGAATTAATAATTGTATCAACATCTATATAACTATTAGAAAATCCTTCATTTAAAATCAAAAAGTTATTAATTTGCTTGTCACTATCAAACACTTGCGAGTTCTTTAGATTATCAGGTATGGTTGGTCTGTGTCTAATCTTAACTATAAACTGATGATTAGGTTCGAAAGTTAATTTGCAGGTGCTAGCAAACATTGCTAGGCTGTGGGCTTGCAAGTTGTGTTTTCTAGGGATTGTAGCAAGCTGAGTTTCTAGCAAAGTATTAAGAATATCTATGACCGTTCCTCTGTAGTATCCTAATCTAGGATCCCTAGTTAGATATTTCCCTTTTATTTGTTTAATGATTAATTCCGAGTCTCCTATGACAGATACTCTAATTGCTCCTAATCTTTTGACCAGTTTAAGACCAAGCAAGAGAGCTTCATACTCTGCCATATTATTGGTACACTTAAAATTTAACATGTAGGCATGGCCTTCAGCATGGTCATTTTCTAAATTGTACACCCAAACTCCTGCTTCTACTCCTAATTTATTGACTGAGCCATCAAATTCTAAATGCTAAAGGATTTCATGCTCATAGTTGGTGTCAGGAGAGATGGGAATTTGTTTAATAGTGAGATCTGGTTTTTCATTTTCATCTGGTTTTCCTTGTGTATCTGATATTTCATCGTTTCCTAAAATTTCTTGGATGTGAACACTTGATTTTCCTTTTTTAATTTATTTTGGTTCTGCTACTAAAACTTCTAAGTCATTGGAACGATTTGTTTCGACATTATAAAGAATAAATGAGTTTGTATTAGAGTGTACTGAGTAGATGGGGAAATTTTGTGGTTTTTCCTAGCTACTTACTACATATCTCATCAAATTTTCTCTGTATAGCTTCTTGGGTTGGCCGAAAACTGAGATAGTAGCATAGAACATGTCCAATTGAAGAGATCCCTAAAGCTTTGCACCCCAGGATCTGGACAATAACATGCCATATTTTGGTGGTATATCTGCTACCACTATATCCATTAAGATTGTTTTTGCAGGGTATTGAACCAATGAGACACACAAGTCTTTTATCAATCCTAAACATCTTACTTGACTAGAATAAAAAGAAAAGATGTCTTTATATGGCCTGGCGATGTCTAGGTCTAGTTTTTCCATTACAGACTTGGGCATTAAGTTGTGAGATGCCCCAGAATCAAACATGGCATTGTGAAGAATTTTATTATGTATATTTAAGCTCACATAGAAAGGAGGAATTCCTCCTTATGATGGTTTTCCATTTACTTCAGGGACAAAGATCAATTCTGGTTGGTCATCAAAAACATTAACCGAGTCTTCAGTTCTAGTAATTTTAAATGATTTATTGATTTGACTTCAGTAGGCATCATGTTTAACTAATTCAGATAATGGAACAACAATCTTTAGCTTGCCTACTTCAGTCTCCAGATTGAAAAGTTTTTCTAGTTGGGCTTTTGTGTTCTGAATAGTGGGATTCTCTCTGTTTTCTGTATTTTCTGTGTTTTTCTCCTTTTCAGGAGCGGGGTTATGATTTGAGGTTTTTCTTAAATCAACTTCTAGAGGTTCGTCCACATTACCTTTGGGAGGAGGAGAAGTGGAAGGTTGTCTGGTATTAGGTTGACTATTGGAGACATCTTCAATTATTGAATTAGAAGGATTAGGGTCTAATCTAGAAAGAATATGTACAGGCGTAGTGATTGTCTTGCTTTTAATAGGCTGTTTTGGAGTTCTCTGTTTATTGTTTTCAGGAACATCGATTCTTCTACTCCTTAGGTTGTACTGTTTGTGCACCTCATAGATGGCAGTGTCATATCCCTCTCTAAAGTCAAATGATTCACCCGACTAAGTTTGGAATTGTTTAAGGATATGGGCCTCTTGATCATCTTGTGTCAAGAAGACTTCTCCTTCATTACTAGGTCCCATCAGATTTATTTGAGTGTCTTCTATTGGTTCATCAGAGTTTGAGGCTTCTGCATAATTTTGCTGGAAAGGGGGCCTAATGTTTTGGTCTAGACCAGTCTTCCCAGTGTTCTGGTTTTGATTTTTTCTGAAATTGGGATTTCTCCCTATGTTGGTTCGCTGATCATCTCAATGAGCTTTCCTTTCAATCGTTTCCACTCTATCCCCTAGCCTATCCATCCCTTTAATTATAGTATCTAGTTTCTGTTCAAAGGGTGAGGACTCTTCTTTCAATGGTATTCTCCTTTCACTTCTAACCTTGGCTCTTTTAGACATCAGATTGGCTTCAACACTAACAGCTATGCTCTGCATATCTTCCAACGTGCAAGGAGATCTTTCTCTCAGTGAGAAGGCCATGTCAGAATCAAATCCATTAGGGAATTTGATTAAAGTTGAATCAGGTGGAGACCTAAGGTTTTGAGGGATGGCATTATAGACATTATTAAATCTAGTGCAGTAATCCTGCACAGTTTCTCGTGTTCCTCTCTTTAGGTTTTCATACTCAGAAAGAATCTGAAGGGGATATTTCTTTTTCTCCCATCGGTTTAAGAATTGTCTATAGAGAGTTTCTAGGCTGTCTATACTGTTTGCGAGTAAGGCTCTAAACCAAGTTCTGACTTCCCCAGTTAGACTCTGAACAAATATTCTCATTCGCACATCATAAAAAACTATTTCATACATTTCAAAGTAATCAGTCATCCTTTTGGTATGTTGTTGGGCTGTGTATGTACTAGTACCATCAAATGGAGTGATTTTACTTTGGTAATCTTGAGGCATGGCACCTAAGTTGGCTGGTAATACCAAGGGAGCATATCTGTTTGCCATAGCAGTAGGTAGTGATGAAACAATAGATGGGGTTGGAATAATAATAGGTGTCTGAGTTATGGATGGAGGGGTAGAAGGGATGGTTTGTTGTGGAGTGGTTTGAGGTTGAAATGTATGAGGAAATGGTGATGAACTTGCAGAGGCAGTAGTGATTACAGAGGAATTGGGTGTTCCTTTGGTGGTAAGATCAGATTGTGGGGAGTTATGCAAGTACCTATCAATTAACAAATTGGCAGCTTGAAGTTCTAACTCTTGAATGAACTCTGGGTCTGGGACTAGGTCAATCAATTCAGAGTCAGAAGAGGTCCTAAACAAAGAGGTCTCAAAGTATTCGTCAAAAGGTTGGTCTTCCAAGTAGATCCACCTAACAGGACAGGATGATGATTTGAAGGTGGGCCGAGGACTAACAAAACTTTCTTGTCTGCTAAGAATTCTGGGGATCAGGTTAGGGTTCTTAAACACTTGTGGTGGATTGGGATCAGGATTAGCTCTCGTGTAACGAGTCCTTTCTGAATCCAGGTTTTTAGGTTATATTTTGGTTTTCCTTAATTGATATCAAGAAACAACTTCTATTATTTCTTTAAGAGATTGTAGATATGATATTCAAACTTTCTTAAAGATTTTTAGGACTGAGGAATTGTTCGAACGTTTGGAAACCAAATGTTGAGTTCATAAACTAAACCGGAGCTTGAGTGAAGCAACATTCATCTAGTATGCACTTGCGGAGCAAGAGCAGTTCAAAGGCTACTTGGCTAACTTCAGGCTCCGTCTGTAGTTTATAAAGCAAACAATAATAACAAACAAACAAGCTTTTCGTTCCCCAGTGGATTCGCCACTATGTCATCACTTAGATTTTCCTAGAAGTTGTTAAAAAGAGGAAAGGGATCTGAGGTAACCACAAACCAACTTTTAGGTACAGAATCTAGCCAATCTATACCCAGAGAGGGCTCTCTCTTTAAGATTTAGCTTTGTTTTATAAGAAATTAGGCTAGTTATGAAAGATTGGGGGTTTTCATTGTGTTTGGTGGTAGAATTTCAGGAGCAGATGGATATAATTGAGTATTTAAGGCCATGGGGCTATGGAGTCAATCTAAAGATGGCTTAATTGGACTTAGCTTTTCAATAAAAGGATGGATTCACAGGGCAAGATAGCTAAACAGGGAACAAATGGTAACTTGAAAGGATGGGATGGACATAAAAGGGAAGAAGGGCAATTAAGAATCCTTCAACATGTTTTAAGAGAGGGAAAATAACTGATCACCAATAAAAAATAATTAAGGATTTTTTATTAAATGACTGAAATGATAAACTAAGAAGCAAGAGCAATTAAGAATTCACTGCCTATGATAGTTTAGAAGAAAACATTTAGAATAAAAACGATTTTAAAGACAGATTGCACTTAAGCACTTTCTGAATTACACTTTTTCATTTTAATATTCAGATATAGAACACAATTGAAATATTTAAACAAGAAAACGATAACACATGAGATATAGATACTTATTTGTTCAGTGCTTAACACATGAATCCTGTGAAAAGTCCTTTGTATTATTTCTTCATCTAGCCAGCCATACAAAAAACTGTTCAACAATACTTATTTTCCAAAATAATCAGTCTTACAGAAATGTCTAAGAATCCACACTCAATACTTTGAATGAGGGAGTATTTATACAAAAATTTACAATAAAATATCTCATAACAAAGTGAGATATATTCTAGGATGATTAACTATTTGTTACATGAAAGTAGAGATAGATGGTCTCAAATATAGAAGATATAGGTAAACTGATGGCTTGCTGTCCCTATTCTTGTGAATGAGCTGGAGGCAGGCCCTATGATTGGGCATCTTGGTGTTGTCTTTGTAATTCTGTGCTGGTTGCTCTGCTTTTCATATTTTTATTGATACTCTTTGACCTGCTCTGATACTTTTTACCAGTTTGATCCTTGTTTACCCTTTGTTATCATCATTGACTATCGTAAAAAATGGAAATTTACTTTTTTACTAAGGGTAAATCACAAAATTTCTGTCATATTTGTCCACCATTTTTCCTGTGGTATTTTAGTCCTTTGAAGTTTTATTAAAATCTCATAAGCCTCGGTTCATTTGAAAAAATTACGTTGAACTTTGAACAGATGTTTTATTTCATACTCCACATAGAAAAGGTTCTCTAGACTATCATAGAGAACTCTGCCTGTAGGTAATGCCTTTGGTGCAGATGCACTTGTTGATGAGTTGGCCTGGTTGTCTGCATACTGAGCCAACTTGTCAACATAGTCTATATGTCTAATCAATTTATCATTAGTGACTAAAGGACTGGGTAGTCCTTTGCTTTGCAAAATGCCAAATTTCTCCATAAAATCATTTATCTCCTCTTGTATATTCTAGCATCTTCTTTCCAAATTCTGCATGAGAGACCTTTTGGTCAATACTTTCTTGACCTCTAAAATAGTCCATGTTCTATCTGCAATGCCCAACTCTTCTAGTTGGTACTTATTTTTTCTCTTCAGAAAATTTATGAGCATGGTGGCTTCCTCTAGCTTTCTTCCTAGTTCCTCCTTAGTCCTCTGGATTTCTTCAAGAGCCACTTTTACTAAATCAATTTGTTCAAAATTATTTGTATTGATGGCCAAGCATCATTTATTGACTGAGTGATGTGGTCCAAAGAATTTTTCTAATGCCTGCTAAGGGCTTGTCAAAAGTGAAGTCCTTTTCTAGTGATTTCACCCGCTGGGATAATCCTTTATTCTCCCTCACCTTTTCAGCAAAATTGATCTTGGAAAGATCATATTTCTATTCTAAGGTAACAAATTGTTCTTTTACCTTCTGCAATTTTGAAAGTTGGAGCTTCATCTCCTCCAGTGACTTTATCAATTCTTCTGTGCTTAAATTTGACGTACCTGCTTGTGTTGTTCCCGCTATTGTCATTCCTGCTATTACTTCTGTTGTGACTACTGGGACATTTGCTGCCAGCGCTATTCCAAGTGTTGAGGGGACTGCGGTGGAAACTACTGAAATCACATTTGGAGGCTGAGAGGTCGACTCTCCCTGCTTGCCCTTCAGTGATTTTTCTAACTCTTGCTTAGTTTCCTTCAACTGCTCATTAAGCTTTAGGACTAAGTCCATAAGCTCTTCTTCAGCTTTCTTTTGTGCAATTTCTACAGTTTGTGGATGTCTGGATGGTGGTAATTTTCGCTGCTTTCTCAAGGTAGCTATGTCTTTGTCTTTATTTTTAATTAAGGCCTCTGCTACCTTCACATCCTTTGGGTTATGACCCAACCCAATCGCCAATTCCTCTAAAGATTTAATTATGTTATCTTTAGCTTATGAGGAGGCTTTTTCCAGTTGTAGTTGGGCAGTTGTATTATTTAGAGAGTTTTCCAATATTAGGGCCATCATGGCTTTGCTAGTCAACGGTGAATACAACATTTTCCCTGTTTGTTTGTGTAACTCAATCTGGTCCAGGGGATGAATATCTTTTGTCATAACCTCAAAATCTATTTGAAGATAAACTGCCCTTGTTTGAGGCTGCTGCACTTTGGGATTGAAGAAGCTCATTTTCATTTTGCCTCCTTGATGTCGTAAGCTGACATCAACCTGTTCTGATTGGTGGGTGCCATTTTTAAATACTGGTTGTAGACTTGAATCCTCAATGGCTCATTCCTAACATTTATTTCTTTGAATTTCTTTTTGTTATCCAGATTGTCATTTCCTAGGGCCTGAAGAATGACACTTCAACACTTTTTTGTCTCTCCAGATCCTGTCTCTGTGAGCTAGAAGGTGTCTCACATACTAGGAAAGTTTGATGACTGTCTACACCTTCTTTTCTTTGACTATTAGTAGTCTCTTCAAAAAATTCCTCTTCTGAATGAGGATTTAGCCTATGCCTCTTAGCACCAGGCTGGTTTGATGAGCCACTAGTAGGGGTAGCTACTTCCCTATCTCTCTTTTTGTTCTTTTCCTCATTCAGAGGAGTCTGCAAAATTGGGGGCTCTCCCACATTGACTTGAGTTGGAAGAGTGTGTGTGGGGGCCTGCTCCTTAGAAGTTTCAGGCTGTTTAGACATTGTAGACTATTCTGTAGCCTAAGTGCTTGCTTATTTCCCTCTTCCCTGTGATGTTTCTGCCGGTGGTGTACCTGTCTCTTATGAGTACCTTTGGAAGGTATTAGTTGTTGAGACACTGATTCCTGATGCTGACTTTTGAGAAGTTTCAAAATGTACCTGTTCAAAAGAATCTAGGTCAAGTGTTTTTTGAAGATCTTTCATTACATTTTCTATATCAACCTTTTCACTATCTGTTTCTGCTAATGTTCCTTCCCTCCATTCATCCATATTGGCAAATTGCTCAATCTCTAGTATTCTGTGATGCAAGTATGGTGATAATTTGTTCTTCATCCTTCTATCACAGATAAAACTATGAGGGTCGTATAGAGTCCATTTAAAACTTTTGTTTAATTTTAGCTCATCTTCTAAAATTCGTTCTGCTGCTATCCATGCTTCTCTAGGGTTGCAGACAATTGGTCCTAAGTGATCCCTGATTCTGAGTTGGGGTTTCTTCTTGGCCTTAGTGAAATGTGTCACATCTGATTGTGTCATCTGCCTATAGTATTCTAATGCAAACGATGTCATTGGAACATATTTGGGTAGCTTGAATGGGGAAAGCTCACACCCATATATCCTAAATTCTGTGTGATTTTGGTATAGATACCAATCACCCACTTTGTACTGTTTGGAAAGCTGAAGAATCCTTTTGATGTCATCACTAATTTTGGGAGGGGAACTCCCTATGAGAAAGGTGGCCACTGGGTGGACAAACTGATCAATGAACCAATTAAGGGAATAAGGGCAATCAAAAGTTTTATGGAAGATGGAAGACCAAAAGATAACAGACCTTGAATTACCTTTGGTATCAAGTTTTTTGATAGAAAATAGGAAGTGGTCTGATTGATAGTATAGGATGAGGTGATATATAAAGGTGGAAAACTTGAAAACTCTTTCATTATCCAACCTCATGAACTAGTCATAAATTTCATCAGAAATATAAGAGGCATAATCATATTTGATAGCAGGAGGTTGTCCTGGGGTAAAGATAGACATAATCACTGGGGTTAGTTCATCTACATATTCACTAGTGTTGAACCCCATGACTGTTGATATCATATCAACTATGAGCTTGCCTGTATTTGTGAAGAACACTGACATATAAGGTGGGGGATCTGTAGTTTGGTACCGTGGTAACATGAAAGTCTGGTTGAGGCAGGTAAGTTCAGCTTGGGATAATTGAGTCGATTTCTCAAGCAAATTTCCAAGGGAAATGGGGGTAAGAGCTCGACTAGGGTGAAATTGCAGCATTTCATTAATTGATTCAGTAGTTATTGTGAATAGGACTATTTGGTTGGGAGACATGACTGCTTTGTGGATGGGGTCATAGTTTGCATGGCATTGATGGATTATATCAGGGAAAATATACACAGCGGGGAGAAGATACATGGGGAGGTTGGATTCCCATAGTCCCATGGCATCAAAGCCATCCAAATGGTTATCTCGGCATTGACAGCAGACTTTGAGGTGGTCCTTATAAGTGACTAAGTCTTTTATCTCGAAATCTTTGTCTGCTAGAGGCAAATAGTCTAAGTCACGATGAGGAATAGTGATGGGAGTAACATTTAGGGCCATCGAAGTTTCTATACTGGTTCTTGTGGATTTCAGGAGGGAAATTGAGGTTTATTAGGTGGAAATGATGAAATTACAGGTCTGGGGACTTGAATTTGCAAATGGAATGGCAGAATTATGGCAAATTTTTGGTTTTTTAATCAATTTGCAGTGAAAACAAGAATTTGCAGGGTTTCTTCATCGGGGAATTGGTAAATACTTGCTTTTGGGGGACAGGTGATAGAATGCAGGTACTAGGTGTAACTGGATGGCTCTGGGCGGTGTCAGCTGTGAAATTTGGAGCAGGTTGGCAGCTGAAAAATCAAGCTGGTTGACCTTGACGTATCATTTTCATGGGCGCACAGGTTCACGGGATAAAACAATGAAAATCATTTGTTTTTGTTTTATACACAAAGTCAAGGTTTGGCGGGTTTTGGGATGGGTGACGTCAGCGGGAGGGTGACATAATGTTTTTTGTCGTTTAAGTTGGGAGCGGTAAGCGGTTTATATCGCACCACTTATGGAGAGGGGGCAGTATTTAGCCTCGAGCCAGAAATTCCATAGATTACTTGAAGCGTGGCGGAGGCACTGTACAAAAACCGCTTTGTGATCGTGTGCTAATGCATGTTCGTAAAGGGTCGTGCGATATTGATAATAGGCGTGAGATCTCGGGGCCTTGATCGGACAACTGTTAGGGATATGAGATGGCGGAGATTTAATGAAGGCGGGCCTGATACATTCAAGGATAAATCAATTATATCGAGGTTGACGGATTGGACGAGGAGGCTGCTAATTAACCGTGAGGGTTAATTAATCCCTTATTAATGCAGCGGGGGATTAAGGGCTGTTAATTAGTTATTGATTAACTAATTCATCCTGATTAATAATGTATTATGGTTATAACTAACTAAAGGGGTGGGATATGTAGAAATTCTGGGTTTTATATAGTTTAGATAATACATGAATGGGTAGATTTGTTATATGGGATATATATATTAGTAAGTTAATAGTTAATATGATAAAGAATGGACAAAAGCGCTAAATGTCCAATATTTGCATATGTATATTAAAACTTAGGCTTAGTGAATAATGAGGGTCTTTATGTAAAATATTTTAATTTTCGTAAGTAAAATAGGATTTTACTTAGGAAAACTTTATCAAGAGAATGTATGATTTATGAATGGGTGTGATGATTAATGAATAGTCTTAAGTACTTAGGCATTATAAATTATGGAGCCGAGGGTCCGGTCCATCCAGAAGTCAGAGATATGCTCTAAGCCCCTCTAATTTGAAAGATACCTTGGTACTTAGGGGAAATTGGTGAAAATTTAGGGAAAATGAAGAGGGGAGTTAATTATTTGACTTTGCTTTGCTTGAGATATTTCCAGTGTAATACATGCATTTGCTTTGTGATGAAAGTAAAAAATTAACACATTTAGAATCATCATTCACCACATGTAATTTTGCAACCATCATCTACACACCCTACCTACTTTAACCTAGCATTTTTACTTCTTTATTTGGGTGCACTTAAACTAGAAAACCCTTATCAATCTTTCTTTTGTTTTACATGGCAATGCCTATTTAAGTCTACACTTATTACATCCAAGGACTCAGATTGAACTGTTGAGCTCCTTTTTTTCACTCTACCTATCTACTTATCTGCCAAAATTACACTGTTTGGTTAGATTTTTATTTTTTATTTCTACAACATGAAATTGAAATATGAACTAGCCAACCTTAAACTATTTGACTATTCATAAATTGTGGTATAAGTTGACAATCTGCACATAATTGTTTATTATACAAAAGTAAGAAAAGTAGTGGCATTTAGACTTGCACACTTTCATGGTCTTTATTTTTTGTTGGGGTTCATTTTCTTTTATTTTTTGACCATCTTTTTATTCTTTTCACCCTTTGATTTTTCTTTTATGGTATACCCTCTTTACATTTTTTAATTTTTTTAATTTTTTACAAATATGGAAAACCTTTGCAACAAGTAAAGGTATGAACATATTACATAGCTCATCAAGTCAATCATGATATATGACACCTATTGATATAGGGGCATAATAATGGCTCCACTTAGGGATGACTTTTCCTGGTAGAAATTCAAGAACAACAGATCAGAGGCCTTCTAAATGACTTTGACTGTGCTATGCAATCTTCTTCTACTTGATGCCTTTATTGTATGTATGACAGTGATACTCTTGAAGCTAAGGGCCTTCTCTTTGGGCTTCAACTCCAACAAGTTATTGTCCAATCAAAACTGTGACATTACATAGGATATAGTATGTATATGTTAACAATCAGGGTAACATTAATAAGTAGGATCAAAGTAATGTTTCAACATCCGACCATTGGTTGGTCCTTCTTCAGCTTTTGTGCCATCCAAGTTTTTTAGAAAATATGTATTGTTTCCTTGTAGAGAATAGATGATATATGGTCCCTTCCATAGGAAGTCAAACTTCCCATGTTTCCCCTTTTCCTCTCTCTTGGAATCCCATCTCAACACTTTATCTCCAGGGTAGAAATCATCTGCCTTTGTTCTTTTGTCAAATATTTTCTTGAGCTTCTCCTGTAATACTTGTGATCTTTGGTATACCTCTTCTCTATTCTGCTGTAAATTGATGGTCTGGTTTATCCTTCTTTGAATATCATTGGGTTCCACTTGAACTTCTTGGAGTATTTTCATAATAGGAACTCCTAATGATGAAGGGAATACAGCCTCCATGCCATATGCTAACTCACAAGGATTGGTGCCAATGGATTTTTTGGTTGTAAACCTGTCTGCCTATAATGCATTTATCAGTTTCTTGTGCCAAGTTTTCTTGTTCTCCTCCAATAGTTTTTTAATGATATTAATAAGACTCTTGTTGGAAGATTCAGCCAATCCATTCCCTTGAGGGAAATACGTTGTGGAATGACCTGAGATGATGTGATACTTGTTACATAAATTGATCATCTTTTTTTATTTGAAAGCTACAGCATTATCAGTTATTATTCTGACAGGGCAGCCAAACCTAGACAATATATTGGTTTCTAGGAATCCTATGATCACTATGTCATTGGCCTGTCTAGAAGGAATGGCCTCTATCCATTTGGTAAAATAGTCTATGGCAGTGAGTATCCATTTATGTTGGCCTGAAGAGGATGGATGGATTTCTCTAATGAAATCAAGACCCCATTGTTGGAAAGGTTTCTCAGTGGAAATGGGTTTGAGGGGTAAAGGTAACAACTTTCTCTTGCCTTCAAAAATTTGACATTTATGGCAAGAAGTGACAAATTTCTTCACATCTGTGAACAAGGTTGGCCAATAGAATCCAACCCTTAGGATCTTATTTGCAGTTGATTTCCAATAGAGATGTCCACCACAGTCTCCTGCATGAAATTCTTGGAGAGCCTTCTTAGCTTCATCTTTTAACAAACAATTCAATAAAATTCCTTCATGATTTTTCCAAAAAAGAGCATTATCTATGATACAAAAATTTGAAGCTTTCATTTTTAAAAGCCTATTTTTTATTATGGATAACCCTGGAGGAGCTTACAGGTTTTGTAAAACATAAATTACATCAGCATACCAAGGTGAGTCTGAAAAGGCTAGGCTGATTTGTGGAGTCGCTATCTCCTATTCGTCATCCAGTTCATTTATATCCAGGGCTTGAAAATTAGTTTCTGCCATGAGTTTGGCCAATCCCTGTCCTCTTATCAGTTTTGTAGGTTTTATCTCTATATCATACTCTAGGATGGTAGCAATCCATTTACGTCTTTTGCTCTCAATTCCATCCTGAGTTAGGATGTCTTTCACCACTGCATTAGGCACATAGGCTATCACATGAGAGTATAATATGTAGATTCTGAAGTCCTTAATGGCTTTTACTAGGGAAAAAGCTTGTTTCTCCATTATTTTATATTTTAGGGATGCATATCTAAGTGTTTTACTAAAAAAGGCTATGGGTTTTTCACATCCCTGATCATCCTTTTGTAATAAAACAGCTACTATGGTGTGTTCTGATGCAAAAGAAAAAATGATGAAGTCTCTATCAAATTGAGGACTAGTAAGGACCGATGTTCTGGTTAAGGCCATTTTAGTTTCTTCAAATGATTGCTTGGCCTCTATTGTCCATTTTATACTTGAATCCTTTTTAAACATGTTATTTAGTAATCTAATGAGTTCTGCTAAGTTAGAAATGAATCTTCTCAAAAAATTTATCTTCCCTAAGAAAGCTTGAAGCTCTTTGATTTTTCTTGGATGAGGTATCTGTAAAATAGCTTCTATTCTGGCAAGATCAATTCGAATGCCATCTTTGGAAATAATGTGACCCAAGAGTTTACCTACCTCCAGGCTAAACAAGGACTTTTTTTGGATTTAGAGAAATACCATATTTTCTGCATTTTAGAAATACTTGTTTGAGATGGTCCAAATGTTGTTGATCTGATTTAGAAAAACAGTTAGATCATCTAGATATATAACAAGAAAATCATCAATTTCTTTGGCAAATACAATGTCCATTGCTCTTTGGAAAGTTTCTCCTACATTTTTGAGTCCAAATGGCATTTTGATGTACATAAAGTGCCCCATGGTGTTGTAAAAACAGTTTTCTCTTGGTCATCAGGATGAACTAGAATCTGGTTATACCCTGAGAACCCATCTAAAAGTGAAATTCTAGAAGAACCTACCACCTTTTGCAAATATGATCCATCTTAGGTAAAGGGTAATTATCTTTTAGAGAAACCTTATTCACATTTCTTAAATCAACACATAATATTATTTCACCAGTTTTCTTCCTAGTAGGTACTGGATTAGACACCCACTCTGAAAATCTAATAGGGGCTATTATCCCTGCCTCATACATACGTTTAATTTCTTTTTCAATCAATGGTAATAATACAGGGTTGATTCTTTTGAGTTTTTGTTTAAATGGCTTCTGATTTTCTTTTAGAGGTATAGTATGCTGAATTATAGAGGTGTCATATGATTTCAAATCCTCATAACTCCAGGAAAAGACATCTTGGAATTCTTTCATGAGTTCAACATATTTTAACTTCTGGTCAGGAGGCAAAGACTTGGATAGTTGTATCATTTTCGGATTTTCTTCTGTCCCTAAGTTATATTCTTCAATGTTTGCTTTTAATGGTTACATATTTGGTTTTTTGGGAATGTCATTGAAATCAAAGAGGTCTTTCAAAGGGGTTAACTCTTTAGGTAGATGATTGTCGTTTAGATCAATGACCTCTATTTCTTCTTCAATTATCTCATCAAGGTCCATTTGTTTAAGGTCTTGAACTTCTTTTGTAGTAAACTTTGTGGGATGAAGCATTTGAATTGAACTCTCTTATGAAATTTTTATTTCTACCTCATCTATTTGATTTGACCTAATAATTGTATCATCTATGTGACTGTTAGAAAATCCTTCATTTAAAATCAAAAAGTTATTAATTTGCTTGTCACTATCAAACACCTGCCAGTTCTTTAGATTATCAGGTATGGCTGGTCTATGTCTAATCTCAGCTATAAACTGATGATTAGGTTCGAAAGGTAATTTGCAGGTGCTGACAAACATTGCTAGGCTGTAGGTTTGCAAGTTGTGTTTTCCAGGGATTGTAGCAAGCTGAGTTTGTAGAAAAGTATTAAGAATCTCTATGATTATTCCTCTGTAGTATCCTAATCTAGGATCCCTAGTTAGTTAATTCCCTTTGATTTGTTTAATGATTAATTCAGAGTCTCCTATGATAGATACTCTAATTGCTCCTAATCTTTTGATCAGTTTAACACCAAGCAAGAGAGCTTCATACTCTGCCATATTATTGGTGCACTTAAAATTTAACCTGTAGGCATGGCCTTCAGCATGGTCATTTTCTAAATTGTACACCCAAACTCCTGCTCCTGCTCCTAATTTATTGACTAAGCCATCAAATTCTAAATGCCAAAGAATTTCATGCTCATAGTTGGTGTCAGGAGTGATGGGAATTTGTTTAACAGTGACATCTGGTTTTTCATTTTCATCTGGTTTTCCTTGTGTATTTGATATTTCATCGTTTCTTGAGATTTCTTGGATGTGAACACTTGATTTTCCTTTTTTAATTTTTTTTGGTTCTGCTGCTAAAACTTTTTAGTTATTGGAAGGATTGGTTTCGGCATTATAAAGAATAAATGAGTTCGTATTAGAGTGTACTGAGTAGATGGGGAAATTTTGTGATTTTTCCTAACTACTTACTACATATTTCATCAAAGTTTCTCTGTATAGCTTCTTAGGTTGGCCGAAAACCGAGACAGTAGCATAGGACATGTCCAATTGAAGAGATCCCTGAAGCTTTGCACCCCAGGATCTGGCCAATAACATGCCATATTTTGGTGGTATATCTACTACCACTATATCCATTAAAATTGTTTTTGCAGTGTATTGAACCAATGAGACACACAAGTCTTTTATCAATCCTAAACATCTTACCTGACTAGAATCAAAAGAAAAGAGGTCTTTGTATGGCCTGGTGATGTCTAGGTCTAGTTTTTCCATTATAGACTTGGGCATTAAGTTGTGTGATGCCCCAGAATCAAACATGGCATTGTGAAGAATTTTATCATGTATATTTAAGCTCACATAGAAAGGAAGAATTCCTCTTTCTGATGGTTTTCTATTTACTTCAGGGCCAAAGATCAATTCTGATTGTTCATCAAAAACATTAACCGAGTCTTCAGTTCCATTAATTTTAAGTGATCTGTTGATTTGACTTCGATAGGCATCATGTTTAACTAATTCAGATAATGGAACAACAATATTTAGCTTGCCTACTTCAGTCTCTAGATTGAAAGGTTTTTCCATTTAGGCTTTTTGTGTTCTGAACAGTGGGATTCTCTCTGTTTTCTGTATTTTATGTGTTGTTCTCCTTTTCAAGAGCAGGGTTATGATTTAAGGTTTCTCCTAAATCAACTTCTGGAGGTTCTTCCACATTACCTTTGGGAGGAGGAGAAGTGGAAGGTTGTCTGGTATTAGGTTGATTGTCGGAGACATCTTCAATTATTGGATTAGAAGGACTAGGGTCTGATCTAGAAAGAATATGTACAGGTGTAGTGATTGTCTTGCTTTTAATAAGCTGTTTTGGAGTTTTCTGTTTATTGGCTTCAGGAACATCGATTCTTCTACTCCTTAGGTTGTACTGCTTGTGCACCTCATAGATGGTTGTGTAATATCCCTCCCTGAAGTCAAATGATTCACTCGACTGAGTTTGGAATTGTTTAAGGATATGGGCCTCTTGATCATCTTGTGTCAAGAAGACTTCTCCTTCATTACTAAGTCCCATTAGATTTATTTGAGTGTCTTCTACTAGTTCATCAGAGTTTGAGGCTTCTGCATAATTTTCTTGGAAAGGGGGCCTGATGTTTTGGTCTAGACCAGTCTTCCCAGTGTTCTGGTTTTGATTTTTTTTGAAATTGGGATTTCTCCCTGTGTTGGTTGGCTGACCATCCCAAGGAGCTTTCCTTTCAATTGTTTCCACTCTATCCCCTAGCCTATCCATCCCTTTAATTATAGCATCTAGTTTCTGTTCAAAGAGTGAGGACTCTTCTTTCAATGGTATTCTCCTTTCACTTCTAACCTTGGCTCTTTTAGACATCAGGTTGGCTTCCACACTAACAGCTATGCTTTGCACATCTTCCAACGTGCGAGGAGCTCTTTCTCTCAGCCAGAAGGCCATGTCAGAATCAAATCCATCAAGGAATTTGATTAAAGCTAACTCCAGTGGAGGCCTAATCTTTTGAGAGATGGCATAATAGACATTATTAAATCTAGTGCAATAATCTTACACAGTTTCTTGTGTTCTTCTCTTTAGGTTTTCATACTCAGAAATAATCTGAAGGGGATCTTTCTTTTTCTCCCATCGGTTTAAGAATTATCTATAGAGAGTTTCTAGGTTGTCTATACTATTTGTGGGTAAGGTTCTAAACCAACTTCTGACTTCCCCAGTTAGACTCTAAACAAATATTCTCATTCGCACATCATCAACATCTATTTCATATATTTCAAAGTAATCAGTCATCCTTTTGGTATGTTGTTGGGCTGTGTAGGTACCAGTTCCATCAAATGGAGTGATTTACTTTAGTAATCTTGGGGCATGGCACCTATGTTGGCTGGTAATACCAAGGGAGTATATATGTTTTCCATTGCAGCAGGTAGTGATGAAACAATAGATGGGGTTGGAATAACAATAGATGTCTGAGTTATGGATGGAGGGGTAGAAGGGGTGATTTCTTGTGGAGTTGTTTGAGGTTGAGATGTATGAGGAAATAGTGATGAACTTGCATAGGAAGTAGTTATTACAGAGGGATTGGGTGTTCCTTCGGTGGTAAGATTAGATTGTGGGGAGTTATGCAAGTACCTATCAATTGAAAAATTGGCAGCTTGAAGTTCTAACTCTCGGATGAACTCTGGGTCTGGAACTAGGTCAATCAATTCAGAGTCAGAAGAGGTCCTAAACAAAGAGGTCTCAAAGTATTCATCAAAAGGTTGGTAGATCCACCTAACAGGACAGGATGATGATCTGAAGGTGGGCCAAGGACTAACATAACTTTCTTGTCTCCTAAGAATTCTGGGGATTAGGTTAGGGTTCTCAAACACTTGCGGTGGATTGGGATCAGGATTAGCTTTAGTGTAACGAGTCCTTTCTGAAGATAGGTTTTTAGGTTATATTTCGGTTTTTCTTAATTGATATCAAGAAACAACTTCTATTATTTATTTAAGAGACCGTAGATATGAGATTCAAACTTTCTTAAATATTTTTAGGATTGAGGAATTGTATGAACGTTTGGAAACCAAATGTTGAGTTCATAAACTAAACTGGAGATTGACTGAAGCAACATTCATTTAGTATGCACTTGCATAGCAAGAACATTTCAAAGGCTACCTGGCTAACTTTAGGCTCCGTTTGTAGTTTATAAAGCAAATAATAATAACAAACAAACAAGCTTTTCGTTCCCTAGTGGAGTCGCCACTATATCATCACTCAGATTTTCCTAGAAGTTGTTAAAAAGAGGAAAGGGGTCCGAGGTAACCAAAAACCAACTTTTAGGTACAAAATCTAGCCAATCTGTACCCAGACAAGGCTCTCTCTTTAAAATTTAGCTTTGTTTTATCAGATATTAGGCTAGTTATAAAATCTTGGGGCTTTTGATTATGTTTGGTGGTGGAATTTTAGGAGCAGATGGATAGAACTGAGTAGTTCAGGCCATTAGGCTATGGAGTCAATCTAAAGATAGCTTAACTGGACTTAGCTTTTCAACAAAAGGATGGCTTCACAGAGCAAGATAGCTAAATAGAGAACAAATGGTAACTTGAAAGGATGGGATGGACTTACAAGGGAAGAAGCGCAATTAAGAATCCTTCAACATGTTTTAAGAGAGGGAAAATAACTGATCACCAATAAAAAGAAATTAAGAATTTTTTATTAAATGACCGAAATGATAAACTAAGAAGTAGGAGCAATTAAGAATTCAGTGCCTATGATAGTTTAGAAGAAAGAAATTAGAATAAAAACAATTTTAAAGACAGATTGCACTTAAGCATTTTCTGAATTACACTTTTTCATTTTAATATTCAAATATGGAACACAATTGAAATATTTAAATAAGAAAACAATAACACATGAGATATAGATACTTATTTGTCCAGTGCTTGACACATGAATCCTGTGAAAAGTCCTTTGTATTATTCCTTCATCCAGCAAGCGATAAAAATAATTGTCCAACAGTACTTATTTTCCAAAATAATCAGTCTTACAGAAATGTCTACGAATCCATCCTCAATACTCTGAATGAAGTAGTATTTATACAAAAATTTACAATAAAATATCTCATAACAAAGTGAGATATATTCTAGGATGATTAACTATTTGTTCCATGAAAGTAGAGACAGATGGTCTCGAATATAGAATATAAAGGTAAACTGATGGCTTGTTGTCCCTATTCTTGTGAATGAGCTAGAGGCAGGCGCTATGATTGGGCATCTTGCTGTCTTCTTTGTAATTCTGTAGTGGCTTCTCTACTTTTCATCTTTTTACTGATATTCTTTCACCTGCTCTGATACTTTTTACCTGTTTGATCCTTGTTTACCCTTTGTTATCATCATTGAATATGGTAAAAAATGGAAATTTACCTTTTTACCAATGGTAAATCACAAAATTTGTGTCATATCTATCCACCATTTTTCCTGTGGTATTTTAGTCCTTTGAAGTTTTCTTAAAATCTCATCAGCCTCGGTATATTTGAAAAAATTAGGCTGGACTTTGAACAGATGTTTTATTTCATGCTCCACATAGAAAAGGTTCTCTAGACTATCATAGAGAACTCTGCCTGTTGGTAATGCCTTTGGTGCAGATGCACTAACTGATGAGCTGGCCTAGTTGTCTGCATGCTGAGCCAACTTGTCAACATAGTCTATATGTCTTATCAATTTATCATTAATGACTAAAGGACTGGGTAGTCCTTTGCTTTGCAAAATGCCAAATTTCTCCATAAAATCATTTATCTCCTCTTGTATATTCTAGCATCTTCTTTCCAAATTCTGCATGAGAGACCTTTTGGTCAATACTTTCTTGCCCTCTAGAATAGTCCCTGTTCTATCTGCAATGCCCAACTCTTCTAGTTGGTACTTATTTTTGCTATTTAGAAAATTTATGAGCATGGTGGCTTCCTCTGGCTTTCTTCCTAGTTCCTCCTTAGTCCTCTGGATTTATTCAAGAGCCACTTTTACTAAATCAATTTGTTCAAAAATTATTTGTATTGATGGCCAAGCATCATTTATTGACTAAGTGATGTTGGTCCAAATAATTTTTCTAATGTCTGCTAAGGGCTTGTCAAAAGTGAGGTCCTTTTATAGTGATTTTACCTGCTGGGCTAATCCTTTATTCTCCCTCACCTTTTCAACAAAATTGATCTTGGAAAGATAATATTTCTATTCTAGGGTAACAAATTGTTCTTTTACCTTCTGCAATTCTGAAACTTGGAGCTTCATCTCCTCCAGTGACTTTATCAATTCTTTTGTGCTTAGATCTGAAGTACCTGCTTGTGATGTTCCTGCTATTGTCGTTCCCGCTATTACTTTTGTTGTGACTACTGAGACATTTGGTGCTAGAGTTGTTCCAAGTGTTGAGGGGATTGTAGTGGAAACTACTAGAATCATATTTGGAGGCTGAGAGGTCGTCTCTCCCTGCTCGTTCTTCAGTGATTTTTCTAACTCTTGCTCAGTTTCCTTCAATTGCTTATTAAGCTTTAGGACTAAGTCCATAAGCTCTTCTTCAGCTTATTTATGTAGTTTGTGGATGTTTGGATGGTGGCAATTTTAGCTGCTTCCTCAAGGCAGCTATGTCTTCATCTTTATTTTTAATTAAAGCCTCTGCTTCCTTCACATCCTTTGGGTTATGACCCAACCCAATCACCAATTACTCTAAATATTTAATTCTATTATCTTTAGCCTGTGAGGAGGCTTTTTTCAGTTGTCGTTGGGTAGTTGTATTATTTAGAGAGTTTTCCAATCTTTGGGCCATCATGGCTTTGCTAATCAACGTTGAATACACCATTTTCCCTGTTTGTTTGTGTAACTCAATCTTGTCCAGGGCATGAATATCTTTTGCCATAACCTCAAAATTTGTTTGAAGATAATCTATCCTTGTTTGAGGCTACTGCACTTTGGGCTTGAAGAAGCTTATTTGCATTTTTCCCTCCTTGATGTCATAAGCTGACATCAACTTGTTCTGATTGGTGGGTGCCATTTTTAAATACTGGTTGTAGACTTGAATCCTCAATGGCTCATTCCTAGGCTTTATTTCCTTGAATTTCTTTTTGATATCCAGATTGACATTTCCTAGCGGCCTGAAGGATGACACTTCAGCACTTTGTAGTCTTTCCAGCTCCTGTCTCTGTGAGCTAAAAGGTGTCCCACCTATTGGGAAAGTTTGATCACTGTCTACACCTTCTTTTCTTTGACTATCAGTAGCCTCTTCAAAAAATTCCTCTTTTGAATGAGGATTTAGCCTATGCCTCTTAGCACCAGGTTGGTCTGATGGGCCACTGGCAGGGGTAGCTACTTCCCTGTCTTTCTTTTTGTTCTTTTCCTCATTCAGAGGAGTTTGCAAAATTGGGGGCTCCCCTACATTGACTTGAGTCGAAAGAGTGTGTGTGGGGGCCTGCTCCTTAGAAGTTTTAGGCTGTTTAGACATTGTTGACTGTTCTGTAGCTTGAGTGCTTGCTTATTTCCCTCTTCCCTGTGATGTTTTTGCTGGTGGTGTACCTGTCTCTTGTAAATACCTTTGTGAGGTATTAGTTGTTGAGACACTGATTCCTGATGCTAACTTTTGAGAAGTTTCAAAATGTACCTGTTGAAAAGAATTTAGGTCAAGTGTTTTTTGAAGATCTTTCATTACATTTTCTATATCAACCTTTTCACTCTCTGTTTCTACTAATTTTCCTTCCCTCCATTCATCCATATTGGCAAATTGCTCAATCTCTGGTATTCTGTGATGCAAGTATGGTGATAATTTTTTTCTTCATCCTTCTATCACAAATAAAACTATGAAGGTCATATGGAGTCCATTTAAAACTTTTGTTTAATTTCAGCTCATCTTCTAAAATTCGTTCTGCTACTATCCATGCTTATCTAGAGTTGCAGACAATTAGTCCTAAGTGATGCCTGATTCTGTGTTGGGGTTTCTTCTTGGCCTTAGTGAAATGTGTCACATCTGAGTGTGTAATCTGCCTATAGTATTCCAATGCAAACAGTGTCATTGGAACATATTTGGGTAGCTTGAATGGGGAAAGCTCACACCCATATATCCTGAATTTTGTGTGATTTTGGTATAGATACCAATCACCCACTTTGTACTGTTTGGAAAGCTGAAGAATCCTTTTGTTGTCATCACTAATTCTGGGAGGGGAACTCCTTGTGAGCAAGGTGGCCACTGGGTGGACAAATTTATCAATGAACTGATTAAAGGAATAAGGGTAATCAAAAGTTTTATGGAAGATGGAAGACTAAAAGATAATGGACCTTGGATTACCCTTGGTATCAAGTTTCTTGACAGAAAATGGGAAGTGGTCTGATTGATAGTATAGGATGAGGTGATATATAAAGGTGGAAAACTTGAAAACTCTTTCATTATCCAGTCTCATGAACTGGTCATGAATTTTATCAGCAATATAATAGGCATAATCATATTTGATAGCAGGAGGTTGTCCTGGGGTAAAGATAAACATAATCTCTAGGGTTAGTACATCTACATATTCACTAGTTTTGAACCCCATGATTGCTAATATCATATCAACTATGAGCTTGCCTGTATCTGTGAAGGAGACTGACATATAAGGTGGGGGATCTGTAGTTTGGTATCGTGGTAACATGAAAGTTTGGCTGAGGCGGGTAAGTTCAGCTTGGGATAATTGAGTTGATTTCTCAAGCAAATTTCCAAGGGAAATGGGGGTAAGAGCCTGACTAGGGTGAAATTGCAGCATTTCATTAATTGATTCAACAGTTATTGTGAATAGGACTGTTTGGTTGGGAGACATCAGTGCTCTGCCGATGGGGTCATAGTTTGCATGGCATTGATGGATAATATCAAGGAAAATATACATGGGGAGGTTGGATTCCTATAGTCCCATGGCATCATAGCCATTCAAATGGTTATCTCGGCATTGGCAGAAGACTTTGAGGTAGTCCTTATAAGTGACTAAGTATTTTATCTAGAAATCTTTGTCTACCAGAGGCAAATAATCTAAGTCACGATGAGGAGTAGTGATGGGAGCAACATTTAGGGCCACCGAAGTTTCCATACTAGTTTTCGTGGATTTCAGGAGGGAAATTGAGGTTTATTAGGTGAAAATGATGAAATTACAGGTCTGGGGACTTGAATTTGCAAATGGAATGGCAGAATTATGGCAATTTTTTGGTTTTTTAATCAATTTGCAGTGAAAACAAGAATTTGTAGAGTTTCTTCGATGGGGAATTGGTAAATACCTGCTTTTGGAGGACATGCGACAGAATGCAGGTACTGAGCATAACTATATGGCTCTGGGCGGCGTCGGCTGTGAAATTTGGAGCAGGTTGGCGGCTGAAAACTCAAGCTGGTTGACCTCGACATATCGTTTGCATGGGCGTACAGGTTCACGGGATAAACCAATGAAAATGATTTGTTTTTGTTTTTGTTTTATACACAAAGTCAAGGTTTGGCGGGTTTGGGGATGGGTGACGTCAGTGAGAGGGTGACGTAATGTTTTTTGTCGTTTAACTTGGGAGCAGTAAGCGGTTTATATCACACTGCTTATGGGGAGGGGGCGGTATTTAGCCTCGAGCCAGCGATTCTATAGATTATTTGATGCATGGCGGAGGCACTGTACAAAAACCGCTTTGTGATCGCACGCTAACGTGTGGTTGCAAAGGGTCATGTGATATTGATAATAGCCGTCAGATCTCGGGGCCTTGATCGGAAGACTGTCGGGGATATGAGATGGCGGGGATTTAATGAAGGCTTGCCCGATACATTTAAGGATTAATTAATTATATCGGGGTTGACAGGATTTGACGGGGAGGCTGTTAATTAACCGTGAGGGTTAATTAATCCCTTATTAATGTGGTGGGGGATTAAGGCCTGTTAATTAGTTACTGATTAACTAATTAATATCAATTAACGATGTATTATGGTTATAACTAATGAAAGGGGTGGGATATGTAGAAATTTGGGGTTTTATATAGTTTAGATAATACGGGAATGGGTAGATTTGTTATAGGGGATATATATATTAGTAAGTTAATATTAAATATGATAATGAATGGACAAAAGCACTAAGTGCCTAATATTTCCATATGTATATTAAAACTTAGGCTTAGTGAATAATGAGGGTCTTTATGTAAAATATTTTAATTTTCCTAAGTAAAATAGGATTTTACTTAGGAAAAATTTATCAAGGGAATGTATGATTTATGAATGTGTGTGATGATTAATGAATGGTCTGAAGTACTTAGGAATTATAAATTATTGGGTTGAGGGTTCGGTCCCTCTAGAAGTTAGAGAAATGCTTTGAGCCCCTCTAATTTGAAAGATACCTTGGTACTTAGGGGAAATTAGTGAACATTTAAGGAAAATGAATAGGGGAATTAATTATTTGACTTTGCTTTGCTTGAGATATTTCCAATATAATACATGCCTTTGCCTTATGATGAAAGTAAAAGATTAACACATTTAGAATCATCATTCACCACATGTAATTCTGCAACCATCATCTACCTACCCTACCTACTTTAACCTAGCATTTTTACTTCTTTATTTGGGTACACTTACACTGAAAAACCCTTATCAATCTTTATTTTATTTTACATGGCAATGCCTATATAAATCTACACTTATTACATCCAAGGGCTTAGATTGAACTGTTGAGCTCCTTTTTTTACTCTACCTATCTACTTATTTGCCAAGATTACACTGTTTGGTCAGATCTTTATTCTCTATTTCTACAACATGAAATTGAAATATGAACTAGCCAAGATTAAACTGTTTGACTATTCTAAATTGTGGCATAAGTTGACAATCTGCACACAATTGTTTATTATACAAAAGTAAGTAAAGTAGTGGCATTTAGACTTGCACACTTTCATGTTCTTTCTTTTTTGTTGGGGTTCATTTTCTTTCATTTTTTGACCATCTTTTAATTCTTTTCACCCTTTGATTTTTCTTTTAGGGTATACCCTCTTTACATTTTTAATTTTTTTTAATTTTTTACAAATATGGAAAACCTTTGCAACAAGTAAAGGTATGAACATATTACATAGCTCATCAAGTCAATCATGATATATGACACCTATTGGTATAGGGGCATAACACCAAGAAGTATTCCATAGGTGATATAAAAGTTGTGCTACGAAAATAGACTATTTTCGTAGCACAGTCATGTTTCATCCTCTTTTCCATATATTCGAGGTTCCCTTTTTTCACAGGTGGAAAATGAAGTTTTAATGGATTACTAATACATGCCACATGTACACCAGCAAAACTGCTTGAAGATAAACATAAAGGATCAATGGCTTTAAAGGGAGGAACTCTGTCTCCTTGTTTTCATGACAGTTAGGTCATGACTCAGCAAGGTTTGCAACAATACTGGAGACATCATAAAGCTCGAAGACATGGATTAGTAGCTAATTAAAGAATGTATTTAAGTCATAGATAAGGTTGTTGAAAGCATGTTTTAGGAGTTTCACTCCTATTTGTATTAGGACTCTTAAAGACAACTAGCTATCAAGTTGTAATTAAGTAGTTTGTTTTATGAATAGATAGGTGTCAATGTTAGGAATTCGAATTCCCCTAAAGATGGATCATAGTATCCAAGGTTGTAAAAACTCTATATAAAGCATAAGAATCGAATTCCTCAGGGTTGGGAATTTTATTAGAAAAAGAAAGTTGTGTTATTGTAAGAAACTGTGGTTTTTCAAACTCAATATAGATATCAGTTTGACTACTCAAGATTCACAAGGATTTTATGTGTTTGATGTTCTTATGGCCTTTTCAATTACTTATTTACAGTGGTATGAGCTTGTGATACTTAGAATTCATTAGAAAATGCTCTAACTTCCTTCACATGCTTGTAAACTGTGTTGATTAACTATGTTACTATTTTATTTATAAACCTAAACCCTAGGTGCCTTGACTTCCATGTTTTGTTGATCATGTTGTTTTGTTGAAGACTATCTTGACTCCATAGCCTAATAGATGTTTGTTAATCTTTGATTTAACCAGTCAACCAGTTATACATTTTTCCATTTCTGTTCCTAGAGTTAGCCATCTAATTATTAATCAAAAATCTTAAACCTATTGAGAGAGCCCTCTCAGGTTGAGGAGGCTAAGCCTCAACCAAAAGATTGGTTTGAAAGAGTTACTCAGAGTCTACTTGATCAGCAGCCTATCAGGGTCAGATTTTGTGATAACAGGTAGGAATTTACAGGGTGTTCCTTAGACAGAACATCAAAGGACACTGCTCACAAACAGATCACAGATCAATACACCAGTATTCTTGACTTGGTTAAAACCCTCAAAGAGGGAAACAGTCCATGGGCTGAGCCAACGTGGCCACGTCAGGCAATTTATTAATAAAAGAACGAAAATTTACATAACCTTCTCTCATGAACGGTTACCCTACAAATGACCCTCCATGCTCTTTAAATAGAGATCATGGACCAATCGGGTTTTAAGCCACGGATCAAGTGTCAGTAATACCGAGAAGAGAATGAACCATTGGATTAGTTCATGTCTAGAACATATCATGACCGTCGGATAGTAAGTTACAAATGTACATAGTAAAGAAACACACTTTACCTAACTCTACACTAGACCAAGTTATACTTAACTATTTCCTATGTGTCGGAATATCCTAACATCCCCCCTTAAGAACAACTTGGGATAGGATTGAAGGGTGTATAAATATGACACAATAGGAGAAGGAAGTAGGCATTAGAGCCTATCCCCCTTAGTGATAACTTCCTAAACTCCAACCATAAATCGAAGTTTAGTAAACTTCGCCTCTGTGAGAGCCTTTGTAAAGATGTATGCAATGTGATCATCTATTGAACAATACCGCACTTCAAGAACATGGTCATGAATGAGCTTTCTGATGAAGTGCATGTGCAGTTCAATGTGTTTGTTGTACTAATGTTGGATCTTTTCATAGTTGAATGGCACTTTGATTATCACAACAAAGTGTAGTCAGATGTTGCTGTTGAAATCCAAACTGTGATAGGATCTGACGAAGCCAAAGGGCTTCCTTACTAGCTTCTACGACACCACGATACTTTGCTTCTACCGAAGAAAGAGAAATGGCACTTTGTTTCTTGCAAGACCATGTAATAGGTCTTGAACCAAGAGTGAACACATAACCTGCAGTAGACTTTTGATCATCAGGGTCACCAGCCCAATCGGAATCAGTGAAACCAACCAATAGAGGAGATGCTTCGGCACTGTGATGAATTCCAAACTGAACTGTACCTTGAACATAACGAAGTATTCTTTTAGCTGCTTTCCAATGAATTTCACGTGGGTTTTGCATAAACCGAGCAACAAGGCCAACAACAAAGGAAAGGTCAGGACGTGTATGGGTTAAATACAAAAGTTTTCCTACAAGTTGATGGTATAAGGTAGCTTCAACTTTAGGGGAAGTACAAGTGACTGAAAGTTTGACTCCAGAGTAAAAGGGAGAAGGAGCTGGCTTACAGTCTTCCATGTGAAAATGGCATAGAAGATCACAGGCATACTTGGATTGGGAAAGGGAAATACCTTCCTTGGATTGCAAGACTTGAAGACCGAGAAGATAATGCAAGTGTCCTAAGTCT
>APFE030066562.1:0-57061 GCA_000404065.3 Pinus taeda
GGTGTTTGGGCCTACCTCTCAAAGAATTTCCACCCTCGATGTAAACAGTCCAAGCTTCTTCATAATGCCGGGATTCCTGTAGCACACCTTCCTATAGAAAGCTTTTCCGGCTTCTGGAGGATGTCACGGTGGTTCTGGATGAGTCTGAGCTGTGGAAGGACGTTGGAACAGACCGAGAAGCTCGGGCTAACAACTTACAGAAGAAGAGGATGCGTACTCAACTGCAAAAACAGTTGCAAGTGCGAATGACAGCAATTTACTGTGAGTTATTCGACTCGCCAATTTGAATTGATGTAGAATTCATGGCGTGGGGTTGAGCTGTCTAGGCCAATCCATTGGCCGACGTCATAGCAATCATTCCTATGTTTTTCTCTGACCGCCGAATCCTTCCTTCTGCATTCATCGCCACCATTTCTGTCACATTGTCGATTCTCCCCGACTGGACACTTCCCATGTGTCAACTGCCCGTCCTTTTGGCATAACCAAGCTCATTTGGATCCTACGAGGCCATTTGACTAGCTGTGAGTGGCCAGTTGACTGGCCACCAAACTTTTTCAATCCTCCCATTTCACAGTCATGCAAAATTTAGAGTATAGTTCATGCAATTCGACGAATAAGGTTAGGCACTTACCTGTGTGGCCGTGGACGTGTTTTGCAGGCTTCGGGATGTGGAATGCTAGATTTTCCTGCTGCTGCTTCGTGCACGGGTGCTAGAGCTCCTCTTTCATTGGCTGATGCTGGATACAAGACCTCAAGACCCGACCCTCTAGTGGTGAATACTGCATGCACCGACTTCGTTTGATGTGAGCTGCTGGTGTCTCCATGAGATGTGCTCTAGCTGGATCAACTGCTACAGGATTCCTGTAGGACATCCTATAGTTGTTTCTCCTCCTGGGGTGTACGTTGAAAAAAACACAATTGTGTTCATGGATGAAGGGTCCTGATGGAGCCTTGACAGGTAAAGTGTGCGAGCCTCTGCATGCTTTATTTTTCACTGGAAAAACAAATTTTGATATGAGAAAACAGGATTCTTGTATGACTGTGCAGGTATATTCAACCAGATGGTGGCAATGGTGGTCGAAGGAGATGAAACAAGTGGAGGATGGAAGAAAATTGTAGTTGCATGCCTCATTAATAGATTTCAAGCTTCAAATCCCTCTCCATGATCGATTCTGGCCTACCCAAAGGCTCTACAGGATGTTTCCTGTAGAAATGCAGAACTTCCTGCAGAAAGTCCTGTAGCTTCCTGTAGAAGGTTGAACCACGACCAGATTGTTTCCAAATCCTGAAAAAAGTGAGTGTCCATGGAGGGAGTGTATGTGAGGATGCCTGGTAACTTGGTAGGGACCCATGTCCTTGTGTTGGGAGGCCTCCTTTCTGCATTGTTTTCCTGCAACCTGCAACAATTTCCAGGGATGAAACTTGCTTTTTTCTCTGTTTCTTCCTTCTTTTTCTTTTTCTTTTTTTCTTTTTTCTCTTTTTCTCTTTTTCTTCTTCTTCTTTTTTTTTTAAGAGAGGTAGTAGGGGCGCCTCGATGAGGTTTTCACCCCTACTATTTTCCTTGGGCGCCTCAGAGAGGTTTTCACCCAAGGTTCTTTTTATTCAAATTATTTATTTTCAGAGAGACAACAGGGGCGCCTCAAGGAGGTTTTCACCCCTACCATCTGCCTTGGGCGCCTCAGAGAGGTTTTCACCCAAGGATATTTTTTATTTTATCATTTTTTATTTTTATTTTGTTGATATGATGATGCTCAGGGTGTGGCCAAAATAGAGGCAGAACCCTTCTCTATTACCAGCATTGGTTTTTCCACAGTTTCGATGAACTCCTGCCTTGAAAGGGGTTTCCTGTAGATCTTCAGTTAACGCCCATTGATGAGCATGGGAATGGCTTCTTCGTCAATGGTCTGGATAAGGACGGAACCATTTTCATTGCACTTCTACACTGCATATGGTCCTAGCCATATTTTCCTCAGCTTCCCTTTAAAATCCTTATGTCTGGAATCATACAGTAGCGCCCAATCTCTCGACTGGAATTGTTTTTCATTAAGGTGTCAGTCATGCCATATCTTCCTCTGAAGTTGAACCACTTTTGAGTGGAGGAGGGCTTGCATTCGGTGTTCATCTAACCCATTCAGCTACAATAACCTTTCACATTGAGCATGGCTGAGATCTAGGTCCATCTGAGCTGCCATCCTTAATGTGTTGTACTCGAACTCGATTGACAACAAAGCTCTCTTCTTGTAGACCAGCTCATATGGTGTGAAACTGGTTGTGGTCTTCCAAGTGGTGTTGTAGGCCCAAGTGGCCTCAACCAGGTGATCTGCCCAGTCCTTTCTACTACTGCTCACCACCTTAGTCAAAATCCCTTCTAATGCTCTATTAGTGACTTCCACCTACCTATTTTCTTGAGGATGATATGGGGTGGAAGTCCTATGCTTGATCTTGTGATGAGCGAGCAAGTATTGAATTAAGTTGGAGGTGAACTGGCTTCCTTGATCGATGACTAACTCTCTTGGGTAGCCAAATTTGTAGAGTATGTTTTCTCTTAAAAACTCAACCACCTTTTCTTCTGTCGCTGCTTTGATTGCCTTGGTTTTTGCGCACTTTGTCAGGTAGTCTATGCACACAATGATGTAAGGCCTTTGCCTCGAAGGAGGGTTGATAGGACCCACAAAATCCATGCCCCACTTCTCAAATGGCTCAAGGGTCACTTGAGGTTGGAGAGGCATTTCGTCCCTTGGAGTTGGTTTCCCCATCCTTTGGCATCGGTCACATTGGCTGATATATCTTCTGACATCATGATGAAGAGTGGGCCAATAGTAGCCTGCCTGTAGAATTTTGAAGGCAGTCCTCTTTGCTACAAAATGTCCTCCACAAGGCCCATCGTGACACATTAGGAGGATGTTAAAGACTTCCTCCTCCCTAACACAATGCCTTAATATCTGATCTGGGCCAAGCTTGAATAGGTTGCCGTCGATCCAAGTGAATGGGACACTCTTCCTCACGATTCTGCTCTTCTCCTTTGAGGATAGATGCGGAGGGAACTGTGTTGAGACCAAGTAGTTTGCTATATCAGAAAACCACAGAGAGAGTACTGAGATAACAAATAGATGTTCATCTGGCATCTGGTCATCCACTGTTCCTTCTTCACCTGCAGGCAAATCCAATCTAGACAAGAAGTCAGCAACAACATTTTCTTTACCTAGTTTGTCAATGATAGTCAAATCAAACTGCTGCAACAAAAGTAACCATCTAATAATACAAGCATTCACATCAGGCTTATTCATTAAATATCTAATTGTAGCATGATCAGTATGTACAAATGTTTGATAGGCAGTGATGTAGTGTCAGAACTTGTTCAGGGAACGGACCACGGCCAGAAACTCCTTCTCAGTTACAGTATAGTTCATTTCTACCTTGGACAGGTTTTTGCTGACAAAGTATATGGCATATGGAAGTTTTTCCTCAACTTGTCCTAAGTCTACCCCTATGGCTTTGTTTGAGGCATCAGTGTGGATGTGGAAAGGTAGGGCCCAGTTTGGGCCTCTCAAAATTGGGGCGGACACTAACTTATCCTTCAACTCATTCAGAGCCCTTTGACAGTTGTCAGTCCATTTAAAATCAACATCTTTTCCTAAGAGGCCAAATAATGGTGAGGCTAGCTTACTGAAATCTTTAATGAATATTCTATAATATCCCGCTAAGCCTAGGAAACTCCGAACATCTCTTACCTTCTGAGAAGGTCGAACCTTTTTGATGATCGCAATTTTGTTAGGATCCACCAGTAATCCTTGGCGAGAAATGGTGTGACCTAACACGGTCCCTTCAGTCATCAGGAATTCACATTTTTCAGGGCTGAGGGACAGGTTCATCTCAATGCACTTTCTTAAAACTTTTCCTAGGTTCGACAAGGCTTCTTGGAAGCTAGACCCGTAAGGAGTAAACTCATCCATATAGATTTCCACTGAATCATGAACCAACTCGGCAAAGATGCTCAGTACAGCTCCCTGGAAAGTGGCAGGAGCATTGCATAGCCCAAAGGGAAGGACTCGATAGGCAAATGTACCCCATGGACAAGTGAAGGTGGTCTTATCTTGGTCCTCCAGGCTAATTTGGATCTGATTATACCCGGTGAACCCATCTAGGAAAGAGAAAAACTTCTTCCCTGCTAGTCCATCCAACACTTGATCTATGAAAGGCAAACGGAAGTGGTCTTTCTTGGTGGCTTTGTTTAATTCTTTGTAGTCTACACAGATTCTCCACTTCCCATTTTTCTTGGGTACCAACACCAGAGGGGAAGCCTATTCGCTGTCCGAGATGGGGTAAATGAATCCTGCATCCAACAATTTTTGCACTTCTTCTTTAACAATGTCCTTAAGGGCTGGATTCATTCTCCTCTGAGGTTGCCTGACTAGTTTACAGTCCTCTTTAATGTAAATATGATGGGTACAAAATGAAGGATGGATTCCTTTCATTTCTTTGTAGCTCCAGGAAAAAGCCTCCAAATGGCGGTTCAAGAGGCTACATAGCACCTTTTCCTGAGAGGGAGAGAGAGGGGAGCTAATCTTTAAAGTTCTTTCAGGGCCAAACTCCACATTCTTAACTCTGGGAGTGGTCGGATTAGTCACACATAGGTCCACTAAAGCACTGGCTTGGTTGTCTTCCACCAACTCTTTCGAGGATAGTGCACCGAGGGGAGGCTTTTGGATTAAGTTCTCAATCAAATCATCCTCGGTTTGAGGACCTCCACTCTGCATAATGGTGCAAAGTAGACCTCATCCTCATCTCCTTCTTCCAACCAGAGGGGTAAGTCATGTTATAACAGAGGTTGGGCAGGCGGGTATAGGACCAGCTGTTTGGACATAGGGCCATTTTTGATGGTCATGCTTCCTTCTCGAAAACTAATGTAAGCATACGCAATAGCTAGCCAAGGCCTTCCCAAAATGAGGGGATATCTAGTGAGTTTTTCCTTTGGATGAAGGACCAATAAGTCCGCAGGGTACTCCCATGAGTCAACAAAGACCAAGACATCTTCCACAATCACTTCGGGAGTCACGGTGGAGTGGTCTGCCAATTGCAGTACTGTCGAGGTCTCCCTTAAGGAACTCTAAAGGTTGAGCTTAAGCATGGTGTCCCTAGTCATCACATTAATGGTGGCCCCTATATCAATCAAGGTGTGGGGGATGATGGTGCCATTGATGTGAACATCAACTACAGGACTCCCAGGGTCCAAATACTTTGGAAAGATTACCTGCCCCAACATAAGATCAGACAGTTGTCCTATGACATTGATAGTTGAGGCATCTCTCTTTCGCCTGCCCGGGTGCTTGAAACACTTCTCCTTAATAAATTTGTTGTATATCGGTACATCTTTTATGGCCTGGAGAAGTGGTATTTTCACACATAACTGCTTGAGTTCTCCTAGAAGCTCAGTTTCTTCTGGGTTGGGTTGTGTGGTTACTATGAGTTGCTCAGGAAAGGGTGGAATGGCTTGGGGTTCACTTTCCTGTTTCTCTTCCTCCTCCTCCAGGGGAGGAGGTTGGCGCTCTGGAAGGACCTTCCCAGATCGCAGGTTGATCTCTTGGATCTCCACAACATAGGTAGGGCATGTTGTCTCCCCAGTATATACCTGCTGGGCCTGTCTGTTGTTGGGGTTTGGGTTCGGTTGAGCAGGCATCTAGGGTTGTCTTGGAGGAGTAGGAGGTAATGGTTGTGGTTGAGCTGGTGGTGGAGGAAAAATGGTGGGAGGAGGGTTGTATTGAGGCCTCCACCCCAGTTGAGGTGCATTCCATTGAGGTTGTGGCTAGGCATGTGAGTGAAACGAATGAGGAGTAGGTTGAGTATGGTATGGAGATGGGTAAGACCATGGAGGAGGTGCGGACTAGGAAGGATGAGCAGGGGGGCCCAAGAAGGTATATGAGCGGATTGGTTGGGGTTATAATAAGCTTGGGATGTCCCTTGCATCCCCTACTGGTAAGGTTTGGGCCCATGTGGCCTCCTTTGGTTGAGGAAGTAGAGAGGTTCAGTAGCCGCCTCAGTCCCTAAGTACATGACTTTAAATCCAGGCAAGGTAGGGCATTGGCTGGTGGGGTGGTCTTCCTCAAAAACGAAACATACCTCTACTGAGTGCAATGGGAACTCATTCTTAGGATGCTTCCTCGTGCATCTAGGAGAAAAAACGGCCAAAGCCCTTTTAGCTTCCTCTTTCTTTTGTTGAATTCGGAAGGTATCAAGTCGCATGGAAATGGTCTGTATCATCTCACTCTTGAGGTCTTCCATCTGGTTAGCAAACTCATGCTTGGAGAAGGTGGTACTAGCTGAAAGTGGATTCCCCCTACCTCTCTTCTGGGCTGCCCTAGAATGGTTTCTAAACACGATCTTTATGTCCTCATAAGGTAGTTGGTAGTTGTCCCCTCCAGCCAGCATGTGAAGGGTGTCTAGGAGGTCTTCAGGGACTCCTCGGAGCAGAACCAACTTTAGAGATTCCGGGTCAAGTGTGCACCTGGCCCTTTTATAACGAAGTTGGAACCTTTCCTCGTAATCTTCTAAAGACTCATCGCTTCCCATGGTCATTCGAAATATTTATCCCTTGGCTTCCTTGGACCTACAGTAGTCCCAGTATTTGGCATTGAAAGCTTGCTACATTTGAGCCCAAGTGGTGATACTGTTTCCAGGTAATGCCATGAACCAGCGTAATGCTGCATCCTTGAGGGTAGAGGGAAAGAATTTCAACTTTTGCTTGTCCTCAATGTTACACAGTAATTTGTCACCGTCCCTGTTACCCCTTCTCCCGCAGCTTTGAGGACTTATTCCGGGACCTGTGAGAAGTGACATGACCTGGAAACACTTGCCTTGTATTCCCCTAGACATGAAATTCATATGCCTTGAAGAAACCTTCTACAAAATACCCATAAAAATAGCCCTTTTTCCATTGGCGCGGTTCCACTGTGTATCACTCGTGCCAATGGGGGAAATCCTCCAAGGAGGGCGCGCCAGCTGGCGCTCTGTCTCAAAGTCGCACTCACGCCAACCCAGTTGGGTAAAGTTTTTAACAAACAAACTTATGAAGGTTCTTCCTAACCCCCTCATGAACTAATTCCATCTTGAGTTGGTTCAGTTTGGCTTCGAATCTCCATAGAAGGGAAGTTGTTTGCCACCTTCTCACGGAATCTTCTTAGTGATAAAGCCAACCCCATGAATATTTTGGAAATCCTAATTCCTTCTCCTATATCTATAAAAGCTTGTCCTTTTGCCTTTGACAAGTTAGTCTCTAGGTTCCAAATTCTAAGTCCCAAAGTCTGAGAATTGCTAAGTTCATGCTGCAAGAAGCCTTCTTCATTCCCATAAGGCTAAATCTAAAGTAAGGAGTTCTTATCCAAGTAACCAAGGAGAGAGAGGCTTGTTCCCCATTCCCAACAAGCTTTGCAAGGCATGTGCTGCTGATCACCCAGCCAAAGGAGGATTTGACGTCAGAACTATGGTTGTATTCTTCTTTTCTTATCAATAATAGAAGACTATCATTATGATTCCACTCTTGTTGTCTTTTGTAATGACAATTGAGTTGTATCCTTTCTAATTGATATATAGTTGCATCTATTGGATTTTATGCTTGTATTTGTGTCGTTCTTTGCATGTGCAGGTGTCTGTTCACAGGGATTATGGGGATCGTGACCAGCCAGAGCAAAGGAACGGGAGCGATGACTCTTCTACAAGTACTAGCGTTGGATTCCAGGTAGGCCCTCATCATTGGTCTTTAATTTGCAATTAGGAACCTGTGTGTTAGTGTTGTTTGATTGTTGCTAGACCCCATTTGGGCTAGTAGGGATCGCCTCTATCTGCAGAGGGGATTTACCTCCACAACAATTTGGCGACTCCGCTAGGGAGTTGGCTTTTTGTCTTGTTGTTTGATTTGCAAACTTTGGACGGAGCCTGAAGTATGGCCAGATAGCCTTCGAAATGCTATTGCTCTGCATTAGCAAAGTAGATCAACACCACATCAGTCCATCTCTGGTTTGGCTTACGAATTGAATGGCTTGGAACTTGCCTTGTTTCCTGGTTTCTCCTGCTTGGTCAGCCTTCTGAGTTGAGTCCCTATGTTGCTTCTTGCCCCTTGGTGTACCTCGGTACTGTTGACTTAGCTTTGGCTTGTTTGTTTTTTATTTTTCCATAGCAAACTCGGTTGGCACTCTTTTATAGCATTACAGTCAAGCCAGTTGGTGCAAGTTGCTCATTGACAACCCATGCCAATCCCTAAAAGACGCTAGTTGCAGCCTGACAGTCGCGCCAGGCCTGGGAACTTTTGAAGTTTGCTTGGTTGTGAGCCCTCTGAGCTTGGTTTTTGTTATGGGTACATTTTTTACACTACTTAAGTGCGTTGGAGTTTGATTTGACTGGCATTGATCATTACCCTTTTGGTGTTTGCTTTTTTCTATTGATTTCACATTTCTAGCCCTAGGGCATCTAGTGGCCTTGCGTGTCGAGCCTTCCTTAGTTGTTTTGATCTTCTAGCAGTCCAGTTAACTGTTTGTTTGCTCCCTTGCACTTGTTTGGTGGTTGTAAATCATTTTGTTGTGTTATTTGGGTGACTTGCTTTGTCTTCACTTGAATTCCGCTTCGTCTCACTTTGAGCCTAGATTACACGACTCATTGGTCTCTTTGGGATTTTTCTCGTTCTTTGGAGGTTTGATTTGTGATTTAGGGAACTTAATGTGCTTGTATTGAATAGAATTTGTTTGTTGTCATTTCTCAAAGTTGTTTAGTGCATTTTTCTATCAACAAAAAGGAAACATCTCTTTTGCTTTGTATTAGTTAATGAGAATTAGGAGCTTTTCGTTTTGATTAAGTGATTAGTGATCTTAAAGAAAAGTTTGTTAATTTCCATTAGCTACATTAGGGAAGTTCTTTGTTGTTTTGTGATTGTTTCGTTTGTGTGAAAGCTCTCAAACCCTCTCGTAACTAGCATTCATCGAATGAAATGACATATTTTGGCATATAGTTTGCATTTAAGGAATTTTGAGAGATTACATACGGTAAGGCCTAAAAACGGAAACCTAATACAAGATCAACTTTAAAATGAACTGAATAAATCTAACAACGCATTGGAACATAACACTCACATTTTAGAGGTCTAGGCTAGAGATGTGTTCCAACGTCTTTAAACCTAGTCACTTTTGTTTCCACTCAAGGTTGGGTGATTCCTCCTTTTGTGACTCAATTAGTATGGACTTGTGCTCTCACATACCATCGAGTATATGGGGAGACCCCACTAGGTTATCATCCTTTATCCACAAGAAGCCGTGTGTGCCGCCTTACGACCCGTAATGCACCGAACACAACATTCGGGAAGATTGACTGTCGTACGGAAAGTCCTTGGTTTTCATACGATTTCTAAGGTGTATATGTAGTTTTACGGACTGTCTGGTAAACCTTTTGCCTAGTTCTCTAGAGTAGTCACTTTTTTATCCTTTTCAGACTCCCTAAAAGAAAAGGCTCACCTGAGCATTTGTCACTTTGGGCTCACTAAACATTCGAAGGCGACTAGAGTCATCTTTTTGTCCTTTTGTCAACTCTTTAAAGATGAAAAGGTCAAGTTATGTCCTTGTGTCTTAAAATTTATTCGGCCACGATCACACTTACCCTGTTAGATCTTGTTTGCGTTAGTTTGAGTAGGGTCTTTTCTTGTTAGTTTGTCTAGGATTTTTTGAATCGAATCATCCTAGTAGAACCATCGATCCCGTATCCCGTCCCTAGTGACCAAGAGTCTCATTCTTCTACTTCTCCTGAGACACCGGTTTGTGGTGACACTTTTCCTATTATTCCAAGTGTCCAACTGTTGAAATCTCGCGCTCCAGAAGATGATCTTCATGATCTATTTTGGAACCCTGTTTGGGAGCCCTACAAAGAGGATATTCCTTTTACTCCTACTGGTGTTTCGATCCCAATGTCTTCCTCTGACATGGATGACACATCTCCTATAACGATTGAGACACCTGTTGTGTCAAGTATCGAAACTCTTATCCTGGCCACATCCTCGGTCATACCCCCGCCCTTCACTGTCACCCTGTCATGGTACCCTTGCTTTATAAGGCTTTGAGGGATGCTATGGATTCTAGAACTCCTCTTCAGGTACCATGTGGGATCACAACATCACTCCCACTACGAGATCTTTTATTCCACAAGTTCACAATATGGTTGTCACTTCAGTCTTGACTGTTCTGACTGTTTGTGTAGCATCTTCAACACCGGTTGTTAGTTTCGTTACGACGTCTTCGATTGTAACTACTGTTGCTGGTCCATCCCACGGTCCAGTAAATAGTGGCCAGTCAGCACATACACCCAGAATTGTCCATCCTGCACTTAGTGCCCCACCTTCTTCTGGTTCCATTCCAGCAGGGGAGGCATATTATCAGTATTTGCATGTTGTCCAGAATCTAGGTGCGTAAGGTCCAAATCATTATTATGACCCCGTAGGGCATCATTTATATATTGGATACTTACCAACTCAGCCTGCGGTTGAGGTCTCAGTCCCGTTAAGCGTCGCTTGGGGTACCACTCGTTATGGTGGTGGCCAAATGCCCTTTTCGGATCAAGGACAACCTTACCAAGGACCATCGTATCAAGGTCAACCGTCTTATATGCAGCCTTCTTATGGGCAGCAGTATTACATGCAATCCTATCTAGGGCAGCCTGGAGGCTCACAAGGACAACCCTTCCAGGGACAACCTTCGGCCTATGGTGGTCCGTCTTTCACTTATCTTGGGCAACCCTCTAGAAATCCGAGACAACCTTATATCCAACAAGGACAACCTGGAGTCCAGCAGGGATACCCTCCCGGTCAACCCTATGGGAATCCAGGACAACCTTATGTGCAACAAGGACAACCCGAAATCCAGTAAGGGTACCCTTCTGGGTAGGGTGCTCAACCTTACGTGCAGCAAGGCCAAGCCATTGCTCAGCCTGGTCAACCATCTGGACAGGTTGGTCAACCCCAAGGTCAACCCAACCGTTCAGTCTGCTCAGCCATCTGTTCCACAAGGACAACCCTCGGTTGCACAAGGATAACCTAAGACCCAGCAAGCTCAACCTTCTGGGCAAGTGGGTCCATCCCAAGCTCAACCAGGGCAACCTTCTGGCCAGGTGGCCCAATCTCCATCCTCTCAAGGACATCTTTCTGGGCCTGCTCAACCGGGCATGCAAATGGTGACTGCTTCTCAAGCTCAACCCGGTTTTCAACCCCAGGCTGGGCCTCAGACTCAAAATGGTCTTCAGATGCAAGGTGGGTTTCAATCCCAACCTTCTTACCAAGTGCAGCCTGGTCCCTGGGCTCAGTATGGAGCCCAACAACTGTATGGTTACCAGTAACCCCAGGAGAAAGCACAGTTGGCCCCGTACCAAAATTATCAAAAAATGCAGGTTGCTCCTTATCAAAATTACCAGCAACAATATGTTTCTCCTGCAGGCCAGGTTGGTAATCAATGGGGTGTTAGGGGGTAGATCTAGGGTCAATCATCCGGTTATGGCTATAACCCCTATGGACAGAGTCCCTACCGATAAAACCCTTATGGGCCTAGTCTGTCCAAAAAAAATCAATGGGGGCAAACAACAACTGGTTGGAACTCTGGTGCTACCTCATATCCACAGCCACAGATGTCCTTCAATCCTCAGTCACCATTCTTAGCAACATTGGAACTGCTGGATGTGTCCAAATTGACTAATGATCCTATCCTTCATAATCCATTCTAGACACCAGTTCCAACCAAGATAGCCAGTGATTGTCCCAAATTCGATGGCAAAGCTGGAGAAGATCCTCAAGCCCACGTTATGACTTACCACCTTTGGTGTTCGTCAAATTCATGGCTTAACGATTCAATCCAGCTCCGCCTATTCCAAAGGACTCTTACCGGCTCGGCTACTAAGTGGTACATTGAGTTGACTCGCGGATCCTTTCAAGATTTCAACTCATTGGTAATGGCATTTCTATCGCATTTTCAGTTGCCCATTCGGTATGAGACGGGAACACATCTCCTCACGTATCTTAAACAAGACACGGCCACACACATATCCAATCATATACATGAATAGAGATGGCGTCGTCGGTTGATCAAGTTCTAGATTCCTGATCAGCTCCTAACCGATTGGTTTATGACCTCCTTTGTCCCTAAAATCACACGAGACATTACTATGGGAGCTTGTGTAACTAAAGAGCAGGCTATCGCGTGTGCTCAGTACCTCGACTTAGTTTATTCTCAGTCAGGTACCTTATATGATTATTTTCCTGATGTCCCGAGACCCGGAACATCCAAATCTTTGCCAAAGCCATCTGTTGACAGTGTTATTGGCTCTGTAAATCTGTCTTCGAAGAAATCATCCGCAAACCCTGGGAAGCAAAAATCGAAACACTTCTCAGGGTGTGTCTAATTCTGGAAATACTTCCAAGGTCAACGCCGTCCAGTCCACCACGGCGAATAAAACTTCGAAAGGAAAGAAGAAGGGGAAAGCGAAGAATAAACTTGATCAACCCAAACAGGACTCCCCTAAACCTCCACCCGAGGAAGGAGCCAAACGTAAACCGAAGTATACCTTTCTTATCTGTGACGAGGATCACTATACCAAAGACTGCCTAAGGAGGTCCGAAGTTAGTCGTTTATTGAAAGGTGCTCCTGGGATTTCTGTGGTTTTGAAAGAACCTTTCCCCTCACAACAAATCCAAATGGTGGCTAACCCATCCTCGTCTTCTTCTCCCTTTGGTTCCCAAGTCTTCATGGCTGGAACGATTCCCGTTCATATTATGACTTGAGCAAAGGAATATCTGTGATCTGCCGGGAAGGAGCCTAAGATCCCCTCAAGCACTCCTCTATCCAGTTTTGGTCCACTCCATATCAAGAGACCTCGCACTAAGACGCCTATTCGACCCCCTCCTAGAGGTGTACTCCGAAGATCCTCTTACAACCCTAATGCTCGTGCTACCTAGCACTACAACATCGTTGAGGACTTAGCTCAGGCCCCATCAGCTATGTCCGCTTTAGAAGTTCTCCAGAGCTGCCCCCCCCAGAGGAAGTCCTTGCTATAGTCCATCGGTGGCATCGACCCAACCAACTCAGATTTGATCACGTTTGATCTTGAGAGCCATGTACCGAGACTGCCTCACTAGATTGCCTTCCTCATCCAGGTCATCATCAATTCAAAATAAATTCATCGTACAGTTATTGATGAAGGTGCGTCAACTTGCATTATGTTTGTTGCTTGTTGGAAGGCTATTGGGTCTCCGACTTTGAGTCAGTCTCCAATGACACTACAAGCCTTTGATGGGAGAGAATCTCGCCCTTATGGTATCCTCCAACGATTGCTGATTACTTTGGAAGGGAAGACCATTGAAGTGGAAGTTGAAGTTTACGATGCTAATCTTACTTACAAACTCCTTTTGGGCCGGAGCTGGACATATGCCATGCATGCCGTGGCTTCATCCCTCTTTCACGTCATTCGTTTCCCTCATAAGGGGAAAATTTTCACGGTAGACCAGCTCTCCTTCTTCGCTTCTTCTTCCAAAGGCAATGTGCCTTTTGTGGAGCATACCTCCATTCCCTTAGAGAGTGTGGGATCTTTAAAGATCTCGCCCTCATGGGTGTCTTCTCACTCCCACCTCTGAATCTTGCTTCAATCGGTTCGATTTCCGCTCATTCTAGTTCCCCATTGCACACTGTTGCTACCCTCGGCCCCTTTGCAAAAGGGGGCATTGATCCTCTAGCTTGTAACCCTCGCTTGGCCGGGTGGCATGGGTAGATCATCGGTGCCATTGATCATTTTAACAAAACAGGCCAAGATGACGCCTACACTATCTAGGCCGGTCACACAGCAGTGCAATAGGGTAAGTCCCGAAATGGGCTTGACTTGAACAAGTATCATGCATGCACTTTCTTTTTTATACATACGTATGCTTTTGCAAGTGTTTTGTGTGTGCATGTTTTATGTTTTTGTCTTGGTGTGTTAGTGTGATTTCCACTTATTGTGTCCTTTTTGCTTCTTGGGCAGATGTCTGGTTTGCCTTACATTAGTTTCGCTGATGGTGCCTCCTGTAGTACACGCAACTTGTCCTCTGCGGCATGGGTGATCTACGATCCTCATGGTGAGTTAGTAGACCTTCAAGGGGTTTGTCTAGGTTGTACCGTGAACAATGTTCCTGAGTATAGTGCTGTGATTGAATTACTAGCTGAGGCGATTAACCTCGGTATTCGAACATTGGTTGTGAACTTGGACTCTTAGCTTGTCGTCCACCAGCTCAATAGGCGTTATTCCGTCAGAGACCATCGGATCTTAAGGTTGTATTTACGTGTTAAGTTGTTAGAAAGGGATTTTGATTTCATTACTTATCAACATATTCCAAGACGATTTAATACGTTAACTGATGCATTAGCTAATTATGTGTTGGACATGCATTTGGATAACATGTAGTTTAAAATAGCATAAGAAGCATAAAACACAATAAACCATAAAACATATGTATATATATATGTGTCTGAATGTTTGCAGGACATTCGCTAGCCAAGCATAATCTGGGATCCCTCAAATGATAGCCTCGAGGTTCTAGATGAGCTCTCCTCTGTCACCACCCTCCTCCTGAGGATTCGCTGCAGCTTGGTGTCTCCTTGCAATGGGAGACATGCTAGCTGGGCGCTCTGGGCCAACATCTGCATATGCATATAAATGTTATTAGAACAAGCATGTATCAACAAAAAAAAATCCTAAAAACACAAAATCAAAATGAGGTCATACCTATCTCCTCGTCCCAGTCCTCTTCCTCTGGCAGTGGGAGGTCAGGGTCACTGGTGAAGTCTGTTACTACATACGACCAGTCCTTGACCATGATTAGTTGGTGGCGAAGCCACCCAAAAAACTTAGGTCTGAATGACATCTGCTGACCGCCCCCCCCTCTCGGCATCAGTGCCACCAAACGAGCCATCCTCGTCTCTCGTCGTGCCGGATCAAGAACAAAGGCCCCTTGGCCCTGGAAGATTGGCATATGTTCCAAGAAGAATGTCACCAAAATGGAGCCGTACCCGAACTGCTGCAGCTTGCCACGCTTGGCCTTTGTTAGCTGCCTCTTCATATTGGTCGTCACTGCTGACGCCCAATTAAAGATCGTCTGGTTAAGACACTCCGTCACCAGTATCAGGTGATTCTTTGTGGGTTCATGGGGTGCCTATGCCCCCATGGCTCGTGTGATGGTGAATAGCAGGCACTCTGAGTGTTAGGTCCTGAACAGCGGGGATATCCACTTTTAAGCTGCCGGACCCATATCTTGCCCCTGGGCAAATTCGAGCCTTCACCTCCTCCATCTTCTCCCCGGATGGCCTGCTACTAGTCAATAAGGGCACCGACCCTCTACGTGATATTCCAGTGATGAAATAGATGTCAGATACGTCTAGTTCCAGTACTTGGTCCCGTATGCGGAACACCTGATCATGTTCATCCCACAGGTTGATTAAATATTGCAAGAGCTCTCACTGAGATCATAGATAAGATAGAAGGAAGTATTTCTTGAACCTGCAAGCTCTAAGAGCTTCCATGTAGTCCTCATCTGCTAGGGCCAATGTGTCTACTTGGTCATGTTCTCTTTCTTTCCATTGGAGTACCATTTTGTGTATTTTCCTGCAATCACAAGGTCAAAACATCAAATTAGATCCTTGGGAAATTTAAAAATGCAGTGAAATCACTTTAGAATTGTTAAATTTTGAGGAAAAAGTGCACGTGGCCGTTGGCGCGATTGTTTCTAAAACAATCGCGCCGATGGGTGCGAGCCTTTGTAGAAAATTGCCCCATTGGTGCGGGTCCATGCTCGAAACCCGTGCCAATGGGCACAACCCTTATTTTTGCAACCCCCTCCACAGAGGATGATAAAACAAACTAAAACAAATTTGAAATGGACAAAAATGGAGTAGGGGAAGAGGCTTCTTACCTGGAACTGATGATGCTCCGAATGGTCACCCGTATTTGTTGTAATCATTACCTGAAGATCGCACACCAAAAGCACTAATGTCACTCTCAATGAGGTAAAAGTGAAAAGTAAATCCTTGTTTTTACCATTTTCACCTATTTTATAGCTTTTTGACCCCCAATAGGTTTTAAAAGTCATTTTATCAATATTTTTATGTATATTTGTGTCGAAAATGGATTTTATGCTCGTTTTTGTGCAGGGACAAGTGTTTGTGTGACTTAGGTGAAGAAACGAGTTGTATTTTATACTTTTTCGAACTCGGTAAATACACGAAAAGTCACTGTGGAGTCATCCTTTTGCTCTTTTCTGACTCTCTAAACGTGAAAAGAACGCCGAGTTATTCCTCTCGACTCGTTAAATGTAAATGAGAGGCGGTCGTCTTTAAACCCTTTTCCGACCATGTAAAGACGAAAAGATTGTCGGACCCTTGTCATTTCAGGTTCATTAACGGTTACGAAGTGACGTGGTTTCGATCACTTTTTTACTTTTTCAGGTCGAAATCACTACTTATGAAAAGTACTCGGTCGTAATGATCGGTCAGTTCTTTCGAGCATTTTTTTATAATTTCTCGGGCTCGAGAGACACAACTTTACGAAAAAGGACACCCTTGGAGTTTCCTTTTCCGTCATCTTTTCAAACTCTATAAACATGAAAAGACGTCGAGTTCTCCCTTTGTCAGACTCTTTAAAACTTAATGACATCGGATTTCATCACAATGACGCCTTTCAAGCATATGCTATCCCCGTCAAGCTTGTCATCAAAAAATAACCAGGGTACTCGTCAGAAATGGTGGGGAAAATGGAACCATAATTATTGTCGTGTCGGTAGTATGTCGCTCTTGAACATGGCACTTGTCTGGGTGGGGACATCTCATCTTGTTTTAACACTTGCCTCCGTGGGTTTGGGTTATCCTGTTTGACCTCTCATCTGCTTGTTGCCTTGTCACCATGACCCCTGACCATTTGATGTCAAATACTGCCAAGTCCACAGTCATGCCACCAATATGTTCAAGAGAAGTTGACCTCTACAGAATAATCAACCTCCCTTTGATAACTCACATAATCGTGATTCACAAACAATATTATCCTCCTTTATCTTGTGTCCATGATGTGGGAAACATTATGGCCCACCTTCGATCAAGGTCGCTTCCTGTCGACTTCAGCTCATTATCCAGGAAGTTGACTTAGAAACTCCCTTCAGGTGCCTTAGAGCTTGCATGCCTCAATGGCAGGTTCTTCTTGTTCGATGAGAGGTTTTCATCATTGGCCTCCGATCGAATGATTTTATGGGTGTTCGACACCGGCTCACTAATTCGCATGCCGTAGATTGTACCTATAGTACCTTGAGGACCATTGTCATTATTGGTGGTACCTCTCGCGTCTGTTAATAGTTTTCGTCATTGGCTGGTAATCAGACAATGTTCTTGCATGTTCGACTTTGACTCCTATATTTTCATGCTTGAACTTGTACTTTGTTCAGGTCGAGATGGAGCGCAAGACCCTAGATTTTGTTTGTTGAGATCCAGGTTGCGATTTTGTGGATTATTATGATTATCACATGACTCATTCACTGGATGGCTGCAACCATGCCTGAGGCTATTTATCAATCCTTACTGGATGGCTGCGCCCATACCTTGGATCTAGTTTTTATGTACTCTGTTATGGATGGCTGCACCCATACAACATACATCATGTACTTGAGATATCAGTTGTACTTCTTCATGCAGGTTCTCCGGTGGCAGCGTTTTTAGTTGGCCATGTTCTTGTAAAGCATTTCACCCCCCTCTCTCTCTCAGGCCTCATGCTTTAGGGGCCATCTGTTACACAGTAATTTGTCACCGTCCCTGTTACCCTTTCTCCCGCACCTTGGAGGACTTATTTTGGGAACTGTGAGAAGTGACATGACCTAGAAACACTTGCCTCGTATTCCCCTAGACATGAACTTCATATGCCCTGAAGACACCTTCTGCAAAATACCCATAAAAATAGCCCTTTTTCCATTGGTGCGGTTCCACTGTGTATCACTCGCACCAATGGGGGAAATCCTCCAAATATTGTGCGCCAACTGGCGCTCTGTCTCAGAGTCGCACTCGCACTAGCCTAGTTGGGTAAAGTTTTTAACAAACAAACTTACGAAGGTTCTTCCTAACCCACTCATGAACTAATTCCATCTTGAGTTGGTTCAGTTTGGCTTCGAATCTCCATAGAAGGGAAGTTGTTTGCCACCTTCTCATGGAAGCTTCTTAGTGATAAAGCAAACCCCATGAATATTGTGGAAATCCTAACTCCTTCTCCTCTATCTATAAAAGCTTTTCCTTTTGCCTTTGAGAAGTTAGTCTCCAAGTTCCAAATTCTAAGTCCCAAAGTCTGAGAATTCCTAAGTTCATGCTGCAAGAAGCCTTCTTCATTCCCATAAGGCTAAATCTAAAGTAAGGAGTTTCTTGTCCAGGTAACCAAGGAGAGAGAGGCTTGTTCCCCATTCCCAACAAGCTTTTCAAGGCATGTGTCACTGATCACCTACCCAAAGGAGGATTTGACGTCAGAACTATGGCTGTATTGTTCTTTGTTTATCAATAATAGATGACTATCATTATGGTTCCTCTTATTGTCTTTTGTAATGACGATTGAGTTATATCCTTTCTGACTGATATATAGTTGCATCTATTGGATTTTATGCTTGTATTAGTGTCGTTCTTGCATGTGCAGGTGTCCGTTCAGAGGGATCATGTGGATCATTACGAGCCGGAGCAAAGAAATGGGAGCGACGAATCTTCTACAAGTAGTAGCGTTGGATTCTAGGTAGGCCCTCATCATCGGTCTTTTATATTCAATTAGAAACCTACATGTTAGCGTTGTTTGATTGTTGCTAGACCCCATTCGGGCTAATAGGGATCGCCTCTGTCCACAGAGGGGATTTACCTCCACAACACTTAGCATAGTCGTAAGTTTGGAAAAGGATAGCGAACTCAAACAGGAAGGTATCAAGGTCTTCAGTAGTCTATCCATGGAAGTGAGGTAAAGCTGAGGGACTTATGTTTTTAATTTTCATGTCCCCATTGGTCTCTCGGATAGGAAAGGCACCTTCTATTCTCTCATCTTCTCTTCTACAGTTTTGGTTTTTAGCCATGGCTTCAGATGGAGCGTTCTCTAACTCTTCTTCTGTTATAGGATCTTCTTATATCTCAGGAGGTTCATCTATAGGTTCTTCTAGCTCACTGTCACCAGAGAAGAGAGAAGGTTGACTCAGTGATGTGGTGGGGGCATTGGGTAAGAATTTGCCGGTTTTATCTCCATTCCTACAAGGCATGAAATGGAAAGAATTTTGGTTGCTTTTTTTTTCTTCTTATACTTGCAAAACTAAAATAGATTGAACTGTAACTAACTATCTTGCTTAAATGAAAGTGTGGAATGAAAATGAAAACATGAAAGGACTAATCTACTTTGCATAATTGAAATGGTAAGCTACGCTTGCAGAATTGAAATTGCATAATTGAAATGCTAAGCTACGCTTGCAAAATTGAAATTGCGGAATTGAAATGCTAATCTATGAAAGCAGGAAATGTTTACTCTACGTTTGCAAAAATGAAATTGCAGAATGGAAATGAAATAAACTACTTAGCAGAAGGTTGTGGGAGAAAATGGAAGAAAAGCAACAATCACCAATACTCTGATGCTTCCCCAGCAACGACACCAAAAAAATGGTGGGCTCCAGTATTGCAGCAATAATGCTGCAACTCCTGGGACTCCCTTCTTTACTTTTATCAACTTGGTAGTTCGTAACAAACTTGGAAGCGACGGTGGTGTATGCACAAGTACTAGCTCTTGCCGCAGCTGTCACTTGGTTAGCTGGCACAAGTTTGCTAGGGGCTCAATCCAACTTCTATGAGCTTTGAGAAGAAGCTTGTTAACTGATGGATGGAAGCTAGTCTCGAAGGAAGCTAATCTACTTGTGAAAAGAGATTGAAAACTGAAGGAAAGCGCAAACCCTAGCCAACCCTAATTCTACCAGCTAGTCCTACTGAGGCAAAGAAGAGAATGCAAACTATTGAAAGAGATGTCATTACTTCTATGAAGGTAAAATACATGTATCTAGACTACCTCTATCTGAAGAAAACATCTTTTTGTATTTTTGATTAAGTCATCAGTTTCATGATGCATATGCTTTCACCATTCTTGAATGTGTAGGGGTGGATCAATGAGGAAAAATGCTTGGAGGAGGTCGGGAAGGTTTAGAGAGGGTCTAAGGAGTCCCTAACACCCTTCAAAAGAGTTTCACAAAGTTTGGCTACCAAGAAACCTCATTTGTGAGCTTCTAAAGGAAGTCTACAGGGGTTTTACAGGATGTTCAGGAATTTCTAGAGGATGTTTAGGATTTTCTACAGGATGTTTAGAATTGGGATTTTGGAGGATGGATGAGTGAGGGAAGATGGCTGAATGGATATGGAGGTAGGATAGGGGTCTGAAGTGGCCCAGGGACTGGTGGATGGAGTGGTGAGAAGGTATAGATGGTTGAATTAGCTCAAAGAAGGCTGAAACAATGGTTGCACAAAATGGTAGGGTTACGTGGGCAAGAGGAAAAATGTGAGATGAGGAACCTAGTTAGGAGATGGAAAAGATGGCTCTGATGAATCTTGGGTGGATGAAAAGGTGGTATAGATGCTCTGCACCGTGCACTTTCAACTGAACCAATAAAGACTTGCAAGTAATCAAAGTCTTAGCTAATGTAATCTAGCTAACAATAAAGTGAATGAACAACAACTTTATTTGAAAGAGAACCATATATATCAACTATGCAATGAAACATTTCAGAGATTTGAACATGTAACCAACTTCTGCAAATGAAAACAGTACACTAATGATTGCATGGCAAAGCAAAACTAGTGTTTTTGTTTGGGACAACACGGTTACTTCAATTCCAGCCCCTGATCCAATGAGGAAGAGGTGAAACCAAAAGTATTTGTTGGCCCTTTTCTGGAGTTTTTTTCCTGTTATTATCCTACCAACCTATTCTAAACATCTAAATCATTTCTAACCATAAACAGTGACCTAGTTAATCAACACAACTTAATCTGCCTAACAGAAATACGTTTGCAAATGCATAAAAGGAAAAACAACGATGCATAAAGGAAAGATAATAGTACATAAAGGAGGTCCTAGGCTCTCAGGTTGGGCCCAACCCTGAGAGCTATGGCTCCTATAGAAAACTCAGAGTTAATATAAAATAGGACTGCTTATCATTATCAAAAAATAGTCATCAGTCAAAAGTTATGCCAAAATGGCTACAAGAAAACGAGATGAAAGTGACAACACTTTATTGAAAAAAATGTAATGGTTTCAAAAGTCCCTTACGAAGGCTGAGGCCTTGTCATTTATACACCATGAGGGCCCTAGTAGGCCTACTAAATCTAGGGGACTCGGTTGTTCCAATTGTTAGTAGGCAGTCCCTTTTCCAAAATCTTCTTGGCTGCCTTCAAGGTCTGTTTTTGGTGGCCTGTGAGCTCGGAGTTGGGGGTGGATATCCTAAGGAAGGGCGATTTAATGTCATAGACAACCCCCTTACGAATCCTCACCTCAAGCTTGGCTGTCACCTAGCCCATGATTGCTCGGTTTTGCCCCAACATGTGTGAAAAAACCTGAAATACGCACGTGTTAGCCACCTAGGAAGAGTGACCACCTTTATTTGTACAAATGACACAAACATACTAAAAAATAATGCATAATCTCTGAAAAATGGAGGATTGAACAAGGATAATTAGGAAAAATGAGCCCAATAAGTTACCCAGTTTGGGGCTCACGACCTTGTCAAGATGTGATATGAAACCTCTTGCATGACCAACTTGACCATGGAAAACTTTAGTAACACATGCAGAGCCTTCTCTGTGTTCTACATCTGGATGGAGGTGCCAAGGGTTGAGGCGTACCAATCTGCGATGTTAACCAATGCATTCATCACCGCCTATGACATGCAAGGTGGATCTTGCTCAAAGATCATCTTGTACACCAGGGTGAAAATGTTGTTTAATAGTTGTAGTATAACTTCATGGAAACTACACTTGAAGAACAACCCGCAATATATGTGCACAAAGGTTTTTGAAGGTGTCCATGCCTAACCTAAGCCAAGGAACTATTAACGGGTACAAATTGCATCAAGAATGTAGGCATATATGAAGAGCTTTTCTTTCCAAACTTTGGGTGGATTTCGGGCATTTGTTACTTATCCCTTTAGCTAGAGAGCCAACATGATAGACCAACTGAAAGGTCTTCCTTCATTCACCAGCTGATCCAACACAATCACCCAACTCTACGAGAAAGTCTCTATACTCTCTTCGCCATATAAGCGGCATGCGAAGATCACCAAGAACTGATAAAACTTCTACAATGTCTTTTTCTCGTATATGTGGTTGGGTGTCATCCTGAAACTAGATGACTCCCTTACCCAGCTCTTCAAGATGTGTCTTGAGTTTGCACTGCTTCTGGGATTGGTGAAGAATGCATTCATTTTGTTCACCAACCATAGCAAGTGATACATCTCCTGAAAGTTCTCTATCTTAAAGGTAGCAAGTTACATTCCACTGGCACTTCTCAATACCAGTTTCTCTAGATTAGTATGCAATCCAATGGATCATGTTTGCGCATGGAAATGCGGGATACTTACATGCAACCCGGTACAAGCCAGACTTGTGTATGTTCACATAGACTTTGCAGTCCTCTATATTCTCCTTAAAGGTGCCTAAAAAATATCATTGATGTCCTGACATTTGATCTTGATCTCCTTGTCTATGAACAACTTAGTATCTTCATAGATGGGCAAGCTCATAGACACTTGCTCGACCACATCTCAAGTTGTGCTCTCAATGGTGTCCTTTGACCTTGCTCTCTTGGAAGCCATTGTATCTGTATTGTTAAGAGATTCACGAACACTTGTGATGCCTTGAGATAGAGAAACACTCATGGCAAGGAAAATTCCAGTTTAAAACCAAAATCAACTTGAGGGCTAACATGCAACACACCTAATTGATTGACTCAGAAAATTGCGCAGTTTTCTCTGTGAGAGGTTGGGAGACTGATTGATGGAACTGCACAGAGCACAATCCAGGTTGACACTGAGAGGACTATCTATTGGAACTACGAAAAGAATAGTCTAACTTAGCTTTATGAAGACTGGAACTGGGCAATGCGCAATTTCAGTTAGCATGAATGCTACCTACGAAATTGCACTGTGCAATCTCGAGGACCAATTGAGGCCTTGTCATTCAAAAATGCGCAAATAAAAGCCTAGGAGTCTAGTGTGAGGTAGGCTCTACGAAATTCCTGAGAGCAAGGAAAGGACTTCCATCCCATAAATGCACAATGCAAGCTAGGTAAGGAAAGGTCTGGGTCAAGGAAGTTCGGACCTACTGACGGGTGACTGAAAATCAGTAAGGACCAAAATCATGTGCAAAGTTGGTGCAGACATGAATGAATGAACATGCATGTGATTATAGTGAGTGCATGATTCAGTAAAAAGGGAAAACAATGATGTGTGTGAAGTGAGTTGCCACAACGACGATTCTTAGTGCAAAAAAAGTGTCATGCACGCGACAGTAAGGAAATGCAATGGAGGACTTGAAACAATGCTTCTACAAGCTAACATGCATTAAAATGACAACAAGCATTCAATAAAATAATTCACACAACATTCACACAAACTGAAATGTAAAAAGAAACAGAAAAGTAGCAAAAGACATGAAAAGTGGACTTACTCGAAAAAAACTACAATGAGTGTGTTGGAAGTTCCTAGATGTGTTGGGAATGCCACAACTCCAAGATCGAAGTGAAAAATGAGCTCTAAAGCATCGAATAAATATTTTTGACAAGATCAAGGCTTATGACGTGCATGCCACAATTCTAGGAAAAGGTGACACTTGGCGGGAGGTTTCTAAAACAGATTTTGCATGTAACCCCCAGTTGCTAAAAATAGATCCATAAAATCTAGGGAAGATTTTTGCTTTTTTATTTTTTTTATTTTTCAGGAAAATTGCCCATGCATGCAAGGCAAGATTGCATAGTTGTAGTATACCTGGGGGTATAGTATGGGGTACAGAGGGAGGTACCTAAGGGAATAATGTAACAATAGGATGAGCCATAGTTAATAAATAAAGTGGTTAACTTAAGGGGGCTAGAATGTAGTATACCTAGGGGGGATATTATGGGGTACAGAGGGAGGTACCCAAGGGAATAATGTAATAATGGGATGGGCCATGGTTAATAAATAAAGTGGTTAACCCGCATCATGTAAGGGACCACAAGTAGTTAGCAATAATGTGATAAGCCCATGGTATTAGATAGATGCTATTGAGGGACCATGGTAATGACCCATGGTATTGTATGTATGAGGCCTATATAGAGGCTAGAGACTCCCCATTGAGAGATGTCAAGGAATATTGTATGGACACTTATATGGCTTGTGGAGTGTTCTCCTTCCTTAAGGAGTGATTGTATGGCATTACTCAGAAATATATGAGAATACAAATATAACCAGAAATAACAAGATAGAAATAGATAGAAATGCTTCTTTATTGATCAAAACCCTTGAGGTAGGTAACACCATACAATCACTCCTTGAGGAAGGAGAACACTCCACAAGCCATACACTTATCCATACAATATTCCTTGACATCTCTCCATGGGGAGTCTCTAGCCTCTATATAGGCCTCATACATACAATACCATGGGTCAATACCTGGTTCCCTCAATACCATACACTAATACCATGGGCTTATCACATTATTGCTAACTACTTGTGGTCCCTTACATGATGCAGGTTAATAACTTTATTTATTAACTATGGCCCATCCCATTATTACATTATTCCCTTAGGTACCTCCCTCTATACCACATACTGTCCCCGCTATGTATACTAAAATAGTCCTGGAGGGAACCGGCCAACCTGTGAGCACATGCAATGGTTAGCAAGCCTTGGGATGACTTTTGCACAGTTTTTGGGCTGAGTGGCTCTAGCTGCCCCTCAAGTTTTGTGCAATTTCTGGACTGAAGGCAAGGCTTCCAGCGAGAACTGCGCAAATTCTAAGAGGAAGCTTGTTCATGGGATGCTCTACACAATTTTGTTGGGAAAGGAAGCCTTCCTACTCTGCACAATTCTAGAGAGCAATGTTGGGTGCCATGATGCACTATGCAATTCTAGAGAGCAAGGATGGTTGCCCTACAGGGCTATTGAAGTTTTCCAAGTCAGCAAAAGAACTAGTTTGAGACCAATTCATGGAAGGTCAACTTGCAGGTGAAAGGAGAACAAGTTAGTGAACACAAGTTGATAAGCCAAAGAAACTCAACTGAAAGCATAAGTACATGGGCTGTGCAAGACGTGTTGCTAAGGATGGTTGGTAGGGAGGCTCCCAAATGAAGCTAAGGCAAAATTTTGGAGGATTGTTGTACCTGCTACAAGAATGTGATATTAAGGCATAAATCTGTTGTGTTCTTTCGCGGCTATGATCTGATGATCCTCTATGTATTATTCAACTCCTTCTGTACACTTATGTATACATTTTGGATATTCTTCACTTGACGAGCATACATGGTTTACCAATTCTGGGCATGGATATGACCACCTCAAACATGAATTTTCTTTTTGACTCCTTCCACAGGTATTCGTTGGGATGGAATTTGGTGATATTCTCTTAAGTTTTTACATGAATCCTCTCTCTAAACATAATATATTTCATCCATCATGTTCCCATTATAACCTCGTATATTAGGGGGGAATCTGTTATAAAATCATTGAACACTGTTGTAGACTTGATGCTCTTTTATGGCCATGGGCAGTCCCTTTCCCTATGTAGAATTAATATAGAAAAAAACAGTATCTTAAATTCCATATGTGACTCTACCCATACTAAATCACGTGCATACGCAGGTACCATAACACTATACCCATGTATACCTTTCAAAATATGAAAAAATAAAATAAAATCTTATTTTTTCGGGTGAGGTTTACAAGTTCTACCGAGAGCCCACCTACAGGAGCTTGTGGCCTAACTAAAATAACCAATTTGAGGTGGTATATATACACCCCTTGGGTAGGCCTAATTGATAGAAGAAGAAGGATATTGGCATTATACTTGATTCCTCCTAGATCAAGTTTGTTTTTCATGTGCCTCATGTACTCCTAGTCTCCAGGAAACCGTGGTTTCCTTTGCATAGATGCTCAACATCCTTATCTAGCATCTACTTGCACCTATTAGAGAGGTTTTCTTCATGGCTCACGCTAGACGAATCCAGAGGAAGGATTTACTGGTGCCATTGGCCTAGATCAGGCTGTGGGATAATCTATCCATTTCGATTTCAAGATGGAATAGGATGAATAGATTTTCGACTAGTGCGAATTATCAGTCCCACCATATTTCATGTACTTACAATTGTTAATCAATAAAGAAGCTCATTTATTATTCCTGATATATGTTTTCATCTTATGAATGATAGTTTATATTTTTATATATAATGATCTAACATATTAATATGTATGCGCATTGAATTATATATTATGTATATGCTTCTGTTATTTTTTTGCGGGACTGCACATCTTGGAAGAGGCAGAGGGTTTGGACCCTACGGGAACATCTTCAAACGTAGGACATCTAGGTATGTCTACAGATCCATGTTTGATAATTCATATCTTTGGCATGCTTATCTGAGTTCTCTTTGTTACTTATCTTATCTTTCTCTATTGAGGCTTTCAACACTTTCCTTAGAGAACTTTTCCCATTAACACCAGTAATAAAGGTGAGGATGTTGAGGATGTAGAAGTCTTGAAGAGGTACCTAATCTTGCAATAGTTTTAGGATGTATTTTTATTAGAGATTTCAGAGTTTCCATCTCACAGGGAAGTGGAATTTTCTATTGAGTTGGTACTAGGAGTATCACTAGCATCAAAGGCACCTTATAGGATGAGCACTCCATAGCTAGTGCAATTGAAGTTTTAGTTGAAGGAAATGCTTGCCAAGGGATAGATTAGGCCAAGTGTAGCACCTTGGGGTGCACCAGTGCTATTTGTAAAGAAGAAGGATGGTACTCTTAGGTTGTGTATTGATTACAGATAGCTGAACAAGGTAACCATCAAGAACAAGTACCCTTTGCCAATGATCGATGACTTTTTTTATCAGTTGAAGGGAGAATCAATGTTCTCGAAGATTGATTTGAGATAAGGATACCATCAAGTACACATCAAAGAAGAGGAAATCTACAACACCGCTTTTCGGACCATGTATTGGCATTATGAGTTTGTTGTGGTCCCTTTTGCTTTGACTAACACTCCAACTACTTTCATGTGTTTGATGGATAGTATGTTGCATCCTTATCTAGAAACGTCTGTGATTGTATTCATTGATGATATGTTGATATATTCTAAGAATGAGGAAGAGCATGTTGAACACTTAGTGACAATATTGAGATTACCAAGAGAGCATCAGTTGTATGCCAAGCTTAGTAAGTGTAGTTTCTTTCAGAAAGAGGTACATTACTTGAACATGCTATTTCCAAGGAAGGCATAATAGTGGATCCAAAAAAGGTTAGAGCTATCATGGAATGGGTAGCTGCTAGGAATGTTGATGATGTAAAATCATTGATGGGGTTAGTAGGTTACTACAAGAGGTTCATTAGGAACTTCTCATGGATTTCCTATCATATTGCATCATTATAGAGGAAAGGAAATAAATTTGAATGGACATAGGAATGTGCAACTAGTTTTGAATAGTTGAAGCAGTTGCTTACAAATGCTCTAGTTCTAAAGATTGCAAATCCATATAAAGAGTTTGTGCTATGTAAAAAATTTTGTAAGAAAGGACTTGGTGGAATCCTAATGCAAGAGGGACAAATGGTTGCTACAAATCAAGGAAACTGATTAAGCACATAGAAAATTATGTGACTCATGATCTTGAGTTAGAAGCGGTCATTCATGCATTGAGGATGTGGAGGCACTATCTTCTTAGCAGTAGGTTTGTGTTGATGAGTGATCAAAGTGGGCTAAGATACTTATTTTACCAACCTAATCTAAATTCTAGGCAAGCTAGATGGTTGGCCACGCTCTATTAGTCTTCGAGATCAAGTACATCAAGGGAAAGGATAACAAGGTTGCAGATGCTCTTAGTAGAAGAGTGCAAGTAAACAACATTGCAATTATAAGTTCATATGGGATAGATTTACAGGATTAGATCTTACAGGCAAGAAAAAAGGATGGCATGTATAGGGAGCTTAAGCATAGGTTACAGTAGCAAGGCACATGTAATAAAGATGTGGATTATCATCTCACAACAAATGGTTTGGTTAGATTTAAGAACATGATCTATATGTTAGACAATATAACAAATCACAATAATATATATTACAATACATTTTATAACATAACAACAAAATACCATCTATTTTATATATCAAATTACATTTTATAGCATAACAACACAATATCACCAATTACATAGCATAAAGACAAAATATCACTTTATAGTATTAAAAAAAATGAAAGAAAATTAAAATGTATTAAATTTTTATAATAAATTACAAATATGTAATAATAAATTTTAAATCTAAAACAAAATTTTTTGCATTCAGAAAAAAATAAACATATTGAAAAATAAATAATAAATTAATACATTTTAATATAGACAAAATATTTCTTTAAACGTTTAGAAAAAAAAAACATATCGAAAATAATAAATAAATTATAATATTTTAATTTAATATAACCGTTCTATAAGATATTTCATAAAGATGAAATGTGACCGACTTCCCATTCAATTTCAGTATGCACTTACCTTCGCCTCCCACCAAAAACCCTAAAAATAAATAAGTTGAATATTGCTTCCTAACCCATTAACCCCCACGGAAAACATTATAAGAGAAGTACGTGTGATGTTTCACCCTGCGCTTTTCTTATATTTAGCCTTTTATTATTTTGACCTATTGGGCATATTTTAGATAATCAGTGGTGTGATTAAATTGAATGGATATTTAGGTATTTTTCATTTAGTTATATACATTTTAATCGAAAATTTATACATTATTTAAATATAAAAATATTAGATAATAACAACAAAACTCAAATTTCTTAATTGGCAAGGTAGTATAGCATATGACCAATTAATAAGTATTTCATTGAAATTTCAAAAAAGAGATGGCTCGAATCTATCTTAGGAATAAAATTCATGTTTGGAACAATTTGATCGCATGAGATCTCTCTTTCTAGTCATAATAAGTAGGTATTGGTGCTTATCAACAAAACTCAAATTTCTTAATTGGCAAGGTAGTATAGCATATGACCAATTAATAAGTATTTCATTGAAATTTCAAAAAAAAGATGGCTCGAATCTATCTTAGGAATAAAATTCATTTTTGGAACAATTTGATCGCATGAGATCTCTCTTTCTAGTCATAATAAGTAGGTATTGGTGCTTATCATGTGGTTATAGTAGTTCTTTTCTTGATAGCCCATCATATGTATAAGAGAATTGGTATATTTAGAGGAGCTCTCATGTCAATTATTCTTATGTTTTGGTCAAACCATAGTATTAAAATTTGAATATTATTATATCATTATTATTATATTTGATGATAAATTACACAACCACATTAGTAAATATGGTTGATATGCCTGGTAAGCATATATAAAACACATAAATTTTATATTGTAAGACTTATATTATATCATAAAACTAAATCTAATATTATTAAAATTAAGCCTAATATTATTAAAGTTAATCTATTGGATGAAAAAGGAACTAAGAAGGGATGAAAAATGGTAAAATCATGAGAAAAAGGTATTGTGCACGTGTTGAAAATATGTCAAATTAGGCACTCGTCACATAGTCAACAAGGGGAAACAAATGATGACACAATTGTACCAAAACAATGATGTTGTAATGTGTTGAAGAACAAATGATGTCATAATGTCACAAACAATAAATGACATCACAATGTGATGAACAACAAATGATGTCATAATGTCAAAAATAATAAATGGCATCACAATGTGATGAACAACAAATGATGTCGCAGTGTGATGGCCAGCAAACAACATTTGAATGTGATAATGAACAAATATCATTGCAACGTCACAAACAACAAATTGATGAACAAAAAATGTCATCACCATGTGACAAACATAAATTATATCATAATGTGACGATCTACAAATTATATCACAATTGAACATTGTAATGCAACAAACAAAACCATTAAAACAATGTTTAACTAAGTTAACCATGATTGACCCTTGCTTCACTATGGTCAAACACAATCAACCATGGTCATTGTATAGCATATTCAACCATAGAAAACATAGGTAACCATCGTCAACTAAGGTCAAACATGGTCAAATGATGTCCAATAATGCTCTTTGTGGTCAAAATGGTTAATCATGTGATCTAAGTGGATATCAGTGGCCACCTCCCAATTCCACTTGGACTCCCACCATTGTTTTTTTCAATTTTTCAGTTTCCTTAATTGTAGCAAAATTTACTATTTTTAGCAGTTTTTCGTGTCCTTAACTTCCAAAGCCATTTTGAGGCCCTCAATGATGTTTTTTGGGAAAAATAGGAAAAACCTAGGGCCTTTGGATTGTTGATGCTCATCCCAAAGTTTTAGTCCTCAAATAGATATTTCTAACGATGTATTGTGAACATCAAATGGATATCATATGTCAAAGTTACGAACCTGGGAAGTTGATGTACCAATTTACCCAAAATGGGGACATTGTTTGGCACTTGATCTCCTAGGATTAGGTTTTTGGATGTTTAGGGTTTTCCATTGTTTCTCAACAATAAATAGGCCTTCGAGCCTCATTGTAAGACAGTTTCGAGGCATATAGCCACTACATCTCTTCTCAGAGATAAGCTACCATTGCCCAAGCTAGTTTATTTCCATTTATGTTTGTAAGCATATTTCAGTATTTTACATTAATGAAATGAAGTATTACTGTTGCTGCATCTCTGTATTTATGGTTATCTCTATAATTTGTTTCGTTCCTATTTAAATCCGGATCAGTGGTATCAGAGCGTTTTCTCTTTCTCTATTTTTCTTTGCATGTCCCCGATGAGGTCATGATATAAGAAGTTAGGGATCAATCTGGTCGAACCTTAGCAAGATCAGCCTCGCAAACCCTGATAGCCTCCCACGGCAGATGAAAATAAAGATGAAGGGGTAGGAGATTGTATCAAAATCTTGCTCGAAGAGGCCCTTGAGAGACAAAGGAATGCAATGATGGACAACTTTGCCAAGATCCTTCAGTGGCTATCCAGGGGTGACACATCTACTTCTAGTAGCTACTCTGGAAGTGCCACACCCTTTAAGGTACAGGTTAACCTGAAATGAGAAATCTGACAGGCTTCGACAAGGGAACTAGTCGACTTTTAGGGATCCTTCCAAATGTGCCCGTTACTTTGAGAAGGAAAACTGTTCACATGAACGTTATGGTAGCTCAAGGGCCTTTAGATTATAATCTACTCCTTGGACGCGACTATATTTATTGCATGGGAGCCATCATCTCCTCACTCTTTAGAGTAATGTGTTTTCCGCACGAAGGCAGAATGGTCAAGCTCATGGACCAAATGTCATTCCCTGATTCACACATCACAAATAGTCAAATGCCATCCCTAAATGGTCTTTTAACGCAAGAAATGTCTCATCGGTCTCCAGTCCGTCTACCTGATGAGCGCGAGTAATTCAGGAGGATGTGACTGAAACCCAGGGGGCATGCACCCTGGTTTGCTTCGGCAGAAAAACTCTGGGTATAGGGTAGGTTTCGGCGAAGGATATATGACTAGTCCGATACCCGTCTGTATAGAAAAATGGGATTAGACCGGATAAGATACCTCCGTTAGAAGGTATGCCTTTCCTGATAGAACAAATGTTTTGTTTGCAAATTGAAGGGTAACCTGGAAACTCTACTTCGCAATACCTTGGGGCATGCAAACCTTTCCGCGTGCAAGCGAAGAGCGGCTATCTATTTTTAAAATTTTTAGGATCTCTAACCCTTTAAACCTGTAAGGCTAGTCGTTTCCTAACTTGCATAAAGAAGGATCCGTGGCAAAACCTGAGAGATGTAAGCCACTTCAAAATAGCATCTCAAATGAGACATTTCTAATCATACGACTGGTGAGCAATGTTGTCGCAGAGTTCAAGCTCGTTAAAAAATAAATTCTCCATGAGCAATTTTTGCGCATAGTTCAAGCTCGTTAAAAAATAAACATAAGTCATGAGCAAATGTTTCCCCCAGTGTTTAAGCTCATTAAAAAATGAACCGGTAAATAACCATTGTGAATGCCTTATCGCCAACTTTTGAGCCTTGGTCGTGTTCTCGCTGTGGAGTATTAAGGAAGGTATGTTCTAATGGTTATTTTAGTATCTTTTCACTAGAACTTAAAAGCATTTTGCATTAGAAACTTAGATAATGATGAGGGTTTATAACGAAACACGAGAGACTAATAGGAAACACTGATAATTGTCATTTCTATGTGCAGGAAGGAGGAAAAACGGAAGGTGGCCATTCCAAAGGAAAAGTCAAGGATGAGCTAACTGCTGTCCCTTTGACGGGAGACCGCAAGCAAACCAGATCAAAACGGATCAACCCAGGAAAGGAAGCGGAGATACTAGCACGAAGCAGAAAAGGAAAGAAGTGACGCAGGATTAACAATTCTGCGAATCCCTCAGGATCTTAGTTCTTGAGGGATCGCTATTTTATCTATTTTCTATATCTATATATCTCCGCCATCTTCCTTATATAAGGGATAGCATTGTTGGCTAGTAGAGAGGGACTTTTATGTAATTTCTTTTAAGGAAGATCAAGACTATGATCTTTATGTTCTATTGAAGACTTGAGTTCCTGTAATTTCATTTCATGCATTAATACAGACTTGGTTACTCTTTTGTCTTTGAGCCTGGATCAATCCTAAGCGGTGCACCCCTGGAGGCTAAGGGCCCGACCCTGGAGGACACTTGCTCTTGTACCATTACGCATGGTTTCTGTGTGGTTTTTTCATAAGCGTAATCTGGTAATCTATTGTGTTTTATGAACGTTATATTACATGCTCTGTTATGTTTAACTCGTTTCATGTTCCTGTAAACAAAAGTCTTATATTGACGTTGTGTCATGTTATCAATCCTTTAAGTGTTGATTAATCTTTACAGGATACTTTCACTTCATTACATAGTTTATTGTGATTGTGCTTTAGCATTAAAATAGTTATCTTGAAAAGTTTGATTTCATATGATTATTGAATATTACCGTTTTCATCTTGAGATGCAATCGTATGTGTTTATTTAGATCAATGACAGAAGCAGATTAAGCACGTCACGTTTCTAAGGTTGTAATCGGTAGTGTTATCCCATAATATGTGTACATCTTTTAAGATTAAAGGATTGATTTTTTCATTGGTGTGATTAAATAGAGTGACAGCTTGATGAAATTGGTTATTGCTTATTTCAACTACTGTTCCATTTCTGAATTGTTGTTCTATTTCTGAATTGTTGTTCCATTTATTTGCTGTTCCATTTTAGTTGCTGTTCCATTTTAGTTGTTCCATTTCCAGATTGCTAATTTGATTACTTGCCATTTCTTAAGGACAGTCTCAGGCTGTAGTGTGCACCAGCATCTGCTACCTACCTCCCAGACCTCTGATCTACTCCCATCAGCTATGAAAGGGATGGGTTATTGCTACAGAACCCTTGGCTGATGCACTATTCTATTTCATTGCTATTACCTTTACTTGCCGTTTCATTTCTATTTATTAAGGACGATCTCAGGCTGTAGTGAGCCCCAACATCTGCTACCTAGCTCCCAGACCTCAGATATGTTCTAATCAGTTATGAGAAGGATGGGCTACTGCTACCGAACCTTTGGTTGATGCAATGCTTGGTGTGATTTAGTCTTTTGGAGTAGTTAAGTTGTAGACACACATCGATTTACTTTTGTAGCTTTTAAATATCTGTACTACAAGCATTACTCTGACAAGTGCCAAGCCTCAGACTGAGACACTCTTTGAAATAGCAAGACGATCCTGGATTGACATATTAATGTGAGGTAACTAGAGGTGAAATAGACCCTTTTTATAACTCTACATTTTGGTGCCGTTGGTGGGGAAAGAGTGTAGCCATTTGTTTTTTCAGGGTAGTGTACGAACCTGCTAGGGAAGAATTGGGTTTTGAAAATAGAAGGTAAGAACCTACATGCAAAGAATGTAAAAGCCCTACTCCTTTGCCCGCTTTCCTGCAGATTTGCTGTTTAAGAAAGATTTAGTAGTTAAATTGAGTGCATGACTAAGCAGAAAAAGCTAGAGAAAAATCCCAAACCTTTACCAAAGCCAAAAAAAGCTAAGGGGCCGGTGACCCTTGGTCGATCAACATTCATAGACGAAATCTATAAGAAAGTCGAATCTCAGCCTTCAGTAGGACCCAGGAAGGTTACTTCCAAACAGCCTACTAGTTCCCTTCAGGCCACAGGTTCACCATCTGTAGCCTTTGCTGACGTGCATAGTCAAACTGACGAACAAGACTTTCAAGAAATTGAAAATTCTATTCCAGAACAACTACAAGAAGGGAATCTCAGTAATATTTTTGAAGGAGAAGGAGAAACAGGGGAAACTGGGGAGCCAAGATCTCCTCCTAGGATAAATCAGCCATTGAATAGCCCAGACAAAGGGAGTGCAATAAAAAATATTATTGAAGAGACCCAATCCCCTCAGATAGAAATCCCAGATAGAGGAAGTGCTATTAAAACTTTTCCAGTTAAAGACATTCCTCCTCAACCTAGGAATACCCTCTTAGATATTCCGGAAGGTTATTGGCATATATTTGACCCAATGGCTCAAAATACGCCAAACACCCAAAATTCTACATTATAATACCCCATAGTGGATTCCGCAGCAAATGCCCCTATGGAAGTAATTCCCCTTCAACATATCCCTACATTTCACGGACTTACATTAGAGGACCCAGATGCATTTTTATTTGAATTTGATGTACTATGCAGGGGATATGATTACACCACTGACCCCTAGAAACTAAAATTGTTCCCCTCTACTCTGAAAGGGGCTGCTCTAAGATGGTTTATGGGATAATGTGGTGGTGTTATAAATAACTGGGAACAAATGAAAGAATCCTTTTTAAAAAAATATCAAGACTACTGGAGGTAGAGAACTAAAAGATGAAATATTTCAGATGATAGCTAGACCAAATGAAACATTGGAAGAATATGTGAAACGTTTCTAGTACAATCTACAAAGATCTCCCTATGCATCGCTGCCCTTGCTTGATAACGTGTTGAAAACAACATTAATAAGGGGCATGAAAGAACAATGGATTGAAACTGTAAACATTATGGGGAAAGGGGATATTTATCAGGAAAGTTTTGCTGACATAATTGATCTATGTATTAGGAGTTTGAGAGGCAGTACACGAATCGAACCAGCAGAACATGATCGGTTTGCAAGAGAAAACAAAATTTTATCAGAAGCAGTAACGCGTGTGGAAATTGGAAATTGATTTGAAAATTTTAAAATTGATATACTAGGAACACTGACTACACAATTGGGCATTTTGCAGGCCAAACAGAAACAAATGGAAGCAAAATAGAATTTGGCAATCTTCTGCCCCAGGTGCAGGAAGAAGCATAGCCATAAGGAGTGTCCACTAGATACAGTCCAGACATGCGCTATCTGTACAAGGGATCACTCTATAGAAAGTTGTCCCTCATTACCTGGACTGAAAGCGGTATATAAGGAAGCAGAAGAAGAACCAGAGGCAGTATATTTACTCAACCAGCATCACCAGTGGCAGCCGCGACAAACTGGTATGTTTTTAGACCCAACTTCTTCTTTTCAATATTTGCAGTACAATACTCAACAATAAAATACATGGCAAACTCAGTTTCAGCCCCCATTTCCAAACTGGTCATCACAGTCGTATCCTTCTGCAAACCCGTGGCTAAATAAGACAAGCCAATCTGGTTGGTCGAATCCTCCTTATCCCCCACCATACTGTAAAAACAACCCATACCCACCACAATGGACTCCCCCCATGTAGGAGTATACAGGGTAAGTTCCTCAGACAGAACACCAGAAGGACACCGCTCACAAACAGATCATAGATCAATACACTAGTATTTTGACATGGTTAAAACCCTCAGAGAGGGAAACAGTCCACGGCCTATGCCAACGTGGCTACTACATGCAATTTATTAATAAAAGAATGAAAATTTACATAAGCTTCTCTCATGCATGGTTAACCTAAAAATGACCCTCCATGCGCTTTAAATAGAGTTCATGGACCAATCTGGTGTCAAGCCATGGATCAAGTGTCGGTAATACCGAGGAGAGAATGAACCGTCGGATCACTACATATCATGACCCTCAGATTGTAAGTTACAAATGTACATGTTAAAGAAATACACTTTACCTAACTCTATACTAGACCAAGTTATACTTAACTATTCCTATGTGTCAGAATATCCTAACAACAAAAGCACGTGGTCCAAATCCCATTATAATAACATCCAGATTACATATATGTTGGTTCGTATCAGCAACCAGATCCTAAAATAGAGGCTTAATTTATTATCACTATCAGTTCTCTGGGACATCCTCCTTGAGGAAATCCACTATACTTAACTAATCCTATATGTTCAACAAGATATTCTCCTCGAGAACCTCCACTATGGTTTAACTATTAACATTTATTACAACATTATTTATTCCTATATTCTATCTCTATGGCAAACTAGAAAAACATGGAAATTGATTGCTAAAGGATCCCACTCCTTTGCTTGTAGATATTTTTGTGTTTTTGGAATGAGTTTGAAGATTTTCCCTCCAAGTCTCATGGTCTTACATCAGACTCCTAAGGACAAAATTCTTTATGGGCTCATGTCCATGAGCTCTTCTATAAAACTGCTCAGCTTCTGTAGCATGCTTTCTATTACCCAAGTAGCTTTAGGAGTTGGTTGATCCTTCGATTTGACCAAATACTAAAAGTACTCCTATCCTTTGGTTTTCTTGAACACTTTCTTGTCCAAAATACTTTTTGGCTGTAACTCTTTTGCTGTAGGTAATTGTTTTACACAGTCAATTTCATGTGTCTCCTGATCCTTTTTTGTATCATGTGTAGCTTCACCCTTATACTTGTACATGTCAGCACTATTGAAAATTGGAGATATTCCAACATTAGGGGGTAATTCAATCTCATATGCATTTGCAGAAAACTTTGTTAATACTCTGCATGGTACAATTTTCATGAACATTAATTTGCTATACTCCCCCTTTGGAAATATTTCCTTTCTGAGGTGTGCTAAAACCAAATCCCTAACTTCAAAGTTCACCTCTCTTCTTCTCATGTCTACTTTAGTCTTGTACTTGATGTTGCTATCCTACAGCTGTTGTTTCACTTGTTCATGGATTTCTTGCATTTCTGAAGCAAAATCTTCTCATTCTGTACTTCTCATCTCATCTCTTGCCAAGTTCCTTAGCTCAGATAATCCTCTGGGATGCATTCCATAAATTATATAGAATGGACTCTATCCTGTACTCCTATTATGTGAGTCATTATATGCATATTCAACTTATGCCAACACTTGATACCACTGTTTTGGATGTTTTGCAGTAAGACTCCTTAAAAGATTGCCCAAACTCTTGTTCACAACTTCTGTCTATCCATCAATTTGTGGATCATAGGTAGAATTAAAACTTAGTTTACTTCCCAAATTCTTCCATAATGTCCTCTAGAAATGTCGAAAAATTTGGAATCTTTGTCTGAGAGAATACTCTTAGGAAACCCATGCAATCTTACTATCTCTTTGAAAAACAAATTAACAATGAGAGCATCATCACTAGTTTTATAACATGGAATATAATGTGCCATTTTTGGAAATTTGTCCACTACAACAAAAACGGAATCATTACCACTTTGAGTATTCAATAAGCCCAAAACAAAATCCGTACTTACCATATCCCAAGGACTATCTGGAATTGGTAATGGAACATATAAACCTATGTTTTGGCTTCTTCCCTTTACAAATTGACATATTTTACAAGTTCTCACATACGTTTCTACATCATATCTTATTTTTGTCTAGAAATAAAATCTGTTTAATTGTTCATAAGTCTTCTATATATGAAAATCTCATGCAAGTCCTCCACTATGTTTCTCTTTGATTAAATTCTCCCTCATAGAACATGTTGGTGTGCACAGCTGATTTCTTTTAAATAACAATCCATCTTGTAAGAAATAATCCAACCATTTACTCCTATCCATCAAGACATGATTCTTACAAGTTTCAAATGCCTCTTTAAAATCTGAATTTGTCTCATATAATTATTTAAGAAAATCAGAACCTAACAGTTGAATTTGACTTTGTTGAGGTAATACATTTCTCCTAATTAAGGCATCCATAAATTTATTTAATTGACCATTTATATGATTAAAGAGAAAATGGAAAACTTGAAGATACTCTACCCATTTAGCATGTTTCTAGCTAAGCTTTGGCTGCTGCATAATATACTGTAGTGCACAATTATCTGGATAAAGTATGAATTCCTTCGACATTAGATAATGTCCCCACTTCTTCAATGACAGTACAATTGCATAGAAATCTTTATCATAAGAAGAATAGTTCTTCTTTGAATCATTCAGCTTTTCACTAAAATAAGTTATAGGTCTATCTTCCTAACTTAAAACACCTCCAATAGCTTCTCTGCTGGCATCACACTTCACTTGGAAAGGTTTACTAAAATCAGGTAGAAACAAAAAAGGATTTTTAGTGATTTTCTTCATCAATAGCTGAAAATTCGTTTCTCCTTCAGCAGTCCATGTAAATGGTTGTTTATTATTCGTTACATTCTCAATAATAGGTGCATTGATCTTACTAAAATTATTTATGAATTTTCTATAAAAACTAGCAAGACAATGAAAACTTCTTACCTCAAAAACACTTTTTGGCGAAGGCCACTCCATGATTGCCTTGATATTTTCTAGATCCATCTTCAACCCTTCAGTAGAAATAACAAAACCCAAGTACACTAGCTCTTCTTTCATGAATGAAAACTTCTTCAAATTCAACAATAATTTCTCTTGTTGTAGCCTTTGTAAGACATAATTCAAATATCTTATGTGCTCCTCCTTAGACCTACGATTTCGCCCTTTATTGGTCAAAAAGTGTGGTTTTTTCTCTTTTCTCGTCAAACTATAAATCAAAACTAATATATCATCCAGATATACTATTACAAATTTAGCAATGAGTTCTTTAAGAACTTCATTCATGAGTCTCATAAATGTACTTGGTGCATTTTACAACCTAAAGGACATTACTCTTAATTCATACAACCCCTCATTTGTCTTAAAGGCAGTTTTCCACTCATCCCCTTCTCTTATCCTTATTTGATGATACCCACTTTTAAGATCTAGTTTTGTAAAATACTTTGCTCCACTCAAGAAATCCACTAAATCCTTAATTCTAGGTAAAGGAAACCTATACCTAATTGTGATTCTATCGATCGTTCTTGAATCTATACACATTCTCCAACCTCCATCTTTCTTTGGACTTAGCACTGTTGGTACTGCACAAGGACTCAAGCTTTCTCTAATTTGTCCTTTGTCAAGTAGTTCTTGAACCTGCTTCCTAACCTCTTGATTTTATGTAGGAGTCATTCTGTAAGCTACTTTGTTAGGTAGAGTTTCTCCAGGAATCAAATCTATATGATGGTTGATTCTTCTAATGGGTGGTAGCTCTTTAGGTAAATCATCAACAATGATATCACAATAGTTGTCCAACATTTCTTGAATTTCAATGGGTAAATCATAAACTTTAGTGGAAGTAATTATTACCTTGGGCTTGCAAATTATAGAAAAATTTACCTCATCCTCTTCAATCTGCTGCAAGTACTCCTTTCCTCCCAGTAACAAAGTTTTCACATCAGTTTTCTTTCGTGATGCATCTCCTTCTTTCATAGACAACAATGTATGATTGATATCATCTTTACCAAACTTGTAGGTGTTTCTTTTTCCATCGTGCATAACTCCTCTGTCATATTGCCAAGGTCTTCCAAGCAATATGTGAGACACATCCATGGGAATCACATCACATACAATTTTGTCCTTATATTTGCCCAACCCAACTCTACTTCACACTGTTTGTTAACTAACAGTTGATGTCCCTTTTGTAACCATGACACGTTGTAAGGTGTTGGATGTTTCATTGTATTTAGCTTCAATTTCTCCACCACCTCTGTAGAGACCAAATTATTACTGTTGCCACTATCAATGATCACCTGACAACATTTCCCTTGAACCTTACACACAGTTTTGAACAAGGTTTTTCTTTGTGATGGTTCAGCTATGTCCTTTTCTAGCTTGATCAAAACTTTATTTATTACCAAAGATTCTCCTCTCTCTAGTATATTTTCTTCTTGTGCCACTGCTATTGTTGTTGCTTCTCCCTCAACTTGAGCAACAATTGCCTTCCTCTGGCTTGTTCCTGCATTCTTTGGGCACTCAATAGCTCTTTCCCAGTTTGCTACATCTGTAACATCTTACTTCTTTTCCTCTTCCTCTACCTCCCATTCCTCTAGAAAAACTCCCTCTACCACTTGCATCACCATGCTGGTTTGAGCTACTGCTAGCTAAATCTTCAGGTGCTATAGATCTTCCTCTACCATCTCGACTTCTCCTTCCTTGGATAGTACCTCTCCCTCTGGTAGACTGAGTCCTCATAAGGTTTTCTTAAACTTTTAGTACCATCTTATAAGCTTCCTCGACTGTTTTAGGACACAGTATACATATCTCATCTTGAATGTCCATCCTAAGACCGTTTACATATCTCGCCACCCTCTCATCTAAATCCTGAGTTTGTCTAGCTCTTAAGATTACCTTATAGAATTCCTCTATGTATTATTTTAGTGTCATAGACCATTGTCTAAGATTCTGCATCTGTCGAAACAAGGTTTGCTAATAACTACTTGGTAGAAACTTACCTCTTAGTTTTGCTACCGTCCTGCTCCAATTTTTGATAGGTTCCTTGAAAAGTATCTTTCTTTCTACCTGCACTCCATCACACCAAAGTGTTGCATGGCCTTTTAGCTCGGTGACAACAAACTTTAATCTCTTCTCATCTTTTGTTTCTTCATAGTCAAATAATTTCTCCATGCCATTAATCTAGTCTATCAATTCTTCTGGATTCAGTCTTCCTTCATATATTGAAACCTCAGCCTTTGGTCTAGATGTGGATCTCAAAATTCACTGCAAGAATCTCATCTGAGGAGTAACTGCTACAACTTCCTCCTCTCTTTCAGCTTCAATCTCAGGCTCACTAACATCCCCATCATCTATATTTCTCCCTGCTGTTAATGCCTCCAACATTGCTTGCATCTGTTGCACAACTTCCATCACTTCAGCATTTGTAACTAGCCATCCTCTTCTACCACATCCTCATCCTCTTCCAACTATATTAGCTTTCCTTTTTCTGCTTCTAAGATTCAATTCAATGCCAAAAGGTTGCTCTGATACCACCAATGGTGGCCTCGGTGCAGGCGATGTAGACAAACACCCTCAACTTGGTATAATTTCCTCTAATTCTTGTTGAAACCCTTCTTCTTCTCTCACTAGAGTATCAATCATCTATTTCTAGACTTACTTTTTATAAATTTCCCTTTCTGGCGATTGTCACCACTCTTTTCCCCTTAATCGCCCTAACCCTTATTATCGGGAACAATTTACACAACAGAGGCTTCTTTTCCACTATCGGACCTATAATTCCAAGAGAATTATGAAATACCCTATTGGAGGGGTTTTTGAATGGAAATAATGCAAATAAGTATAAATTACACTATCAGCACATTAAACCAAAGGAAATGCATTAATACGCAAAAATACATTGTGAGCAGGCTTTATTCTAAAGAAATGGAATAACACTATCAATGCTTCAAATACACTATTGTCAGTTATTTCATGAGAACTATAACAACACTATCGGTTCTTTACTATTGGTGGTTCCCTGATGCGATATAACACTGTAGCTTATCGGCAATTGCAATCAGCAGCACCTCTTCGCCAGGCTCATTTTACTTAAACTTGTGATGCGATAACTATAATAGACCCGATATATTTTAAGTACTCTCTATTATATTCTCGGATCTGAAAGTCGCACTTCAGACTTCGACACTTCCAAGGGCTAGTCCCTCCCTGCTGCAACACATCGATGTGATATTGGTTGTGGATCCGATAAGGGTATCGACCAAACTTAATAGGATTTCAAGTTTAGAATTCAATTCCAACTAAGTCTTCCATGATTTTCCAATGTAAACCAGAGTTTTGCCTGTGAAACTCTGCAATGCATATAAAGGAGCCAGGCCTCACTGATATAAAGGAAATGCACTCCAACATGCTTCAACCGAAGTGTTGGTTGGAAAACAAGGCCAAATCACTGTTATTAAAACCCAAAAGAAAAGGAACGAAGTCAAATCTACACATAAATACCTAGTTATTAGATAATTACAGTTCAGATGCACAGAAAAGTTTCAGAGGTCCCCATGCCTCCAGGTTTGACCAATACATAGAGAAAAATCCCTCTTCCTTTAAGAAATATGTGACAAAAGCATGCAGTCCATATCCCATTACAATAACATCCAAATTACATATATGATGCTTCATATTAACAACCAAATCCTAAAATAGAGGCTTAATTTATTATCACTATCAGTTTTGTGAGACATCCCCCTTAGGAACCTCCACTATACTTAATTGATCCTATCTATTCAGTAAGCTATTCTCATCAAGCACCTCCACTATGGATTAACTATTAACATTTATTACAACATGATTCATTCCTAGATTCTAACTCTATGCTAAACAAGAAAAGCATGGAAATTGATGGCTAAAGGATCCCACTCCTTTTCTTATAGATTTTTTTTTGTGTTTTTGGAATAATTTTGAAGATTTTCCCTCCAAGTCTCATGCTCCTAAATCAACTTTATCCTCCTCGCATGCATGGTTTCATCGATCATGGGTTGTGTCTGGTATCTTGAAAGTGGAGCCTTATTCCACATGACCGGCGATAAAAGCTTATTCAAAACCTTGGAGGAGAAATAACTCAAGACGTACATAGAGATGGGTGACGACGAAAGTCATACTATTTAAGGAGTGGGCATGGTTGCTTTTGAGGGTGAGCATGGAGCTCCTATCACTTTGATAGATGTGAAGTATGTTCCTGGATTGAATAAGAACTTGGTATTAGTTGTGAAGGCTACAATTTTGTCTTCAGTAAAGGAAAGGCATTCCTAAGACACATAGCCATGGGCTAGACCAATAGGATAGGCATTAAGGTTAAGAATCTCTATAAAATAGAGGTAGATGATTGTGCAACACTGAGTACGAAAGCAAAATTGGATAAAAGCCAACATATTGGCAAGTTCTAGCACAGGCAGTTGGGCCATTTGTATCATAGGGCTTTGAAGATAATGCAACAGATATATACAGGACTTCCCAGAGGTAAGCTTGAGGAAGTTGACAAATGCAAAGGTTGTACCTTGGGAAAGTAGACCAAGTCTTCCTTTTGTTAGCTTCCTATACCAATAGGTTTCATTTTTCATGATTGACTGGGGAAGTACCAAAAATGTTCATTCTTTTCATGTTGTAAAGGTTCCATATTTTAACTAATTTTCACTATGTATAGGTGGTTAACTCCTACCACAGTTGATGATTAGCCAGACAACCTAATCCTAGATAGATCATGTTTGGAATTTCACTTGTCTTAGACTAGAGAATAAACGTCTGCACAAACAGTTTAAGCTTGGCAGACAAGTAGTTAGGCAGAGAAGCAAAGGGTCTCAACAGCTTAATCTGAGCCCTGGAAGAAATAAGGGTAGACTTAGATAGCAGGGCAGATAAAAGAAAAGAGAAGAATCAGGGTTTGCTAGTTCAAGTGCACCCAATGAAAATCAAGAGAAAATGTTAGGTATACTATGTTGGGTAGGTAGTTTTGATGGTATAGAAGCATGGTTTGTGGGAAATTTGCTCCTTGGGAACAAGTTGTCATCTCATAAAATCATAAGGTACCATGGCAAGGTGGCTACAAAACAAATGGAGCATGACTAATTCCCCTCCCCATTTTCCCAAGAAAAACTTACTAACACTCCCGCCGAAAGGCAATGAGATCTACTCATTACCTTTCGTCCACTTCATCCCATGGCAAAACTAAGTGAAAATATGTTTTACCTAGGGAAAACAAGCCACATTTCTTCTGTAAAAAGTCTTTATTCCATCTTACCAAAGTTTCCTAAACTTCACCACTTGGAATTATTTCATTCCCCCCCTTGCCTAAGTTGTCACTCTATAAAACTTAGTCTAAACCATACAAACCCATCCCACCTAATCATATTAACCTATTAACCTTATTATATAGCTCCTATGTACATTCCCCTCCCCTACTATGTATAAAAACATAAAAGTCCCTAAAAAAACTAATACCCCGACCCTTGGCTAACTATAGCCATATTTTAAACTTTTCTTTAGGGAGTTATTGGTCCACCAGGGGCCAATAACAACCCTCCATGTGCCCATTGGGACTTATTTGGCCTCTGGCTAAATAAATAGCCAAAAACCTGCAGTTTTCCCAAAAGACCCACTTTTCCAAAGTCCCAAAATGCACCAAAAAACATTACAAATCGCAAAAATTAAAGTGGGTCACCCGCTGCTAACTGACCGCCGCCTCCATCGCCCGCCAACCGTCTGATTTCTGCTCCCATATCCGACGGTGGTCGCGATTTCGGAAGCCCCAACTTGTCGAATGATAGCGTCCGAGGTATGGGAGGTATTTCTGTTGTACCGAGGACGCGTGTCAAGCGCCTGGTGTGTTCGGAGCCCCCTCCCACGAAACCACTTTCCCCCAAAAGCGGTGCGATAATACCACTTACCACCCGCTTGCCTCCCTCCTAACGTCATGCCCATGTCACTTGATGATGTCAACTGCCATGTCACCCGCCACGTCATATGTCACGTCACCTGCCATGTCAGCTTCCATACCTCACTACACAACAAAATGACGTCATGCTGACTTCAACCCAAAAAAGCACCCCGAACCCGCCAAAGTCAAAATTTTCAGGTAAAAAGAGTGAAAACGTTTGTTTTTAGCACTTACCTTAGTTTTTTCCAAGCAACCTGTGCATGCAAAGTTACATGCAAAACACTATTTTCGACCGTTCAAGTCTGCCAACCAGCAAGTTTATTACACAGCTTGGCCCCTCAGCCCACCTGTTCAGCTGCAAAATGGCCATCCCACCGAGAAAATAGGTATTTATGACAATTTGCCCCCAACCTTGTTTTTTATTTCTTTTCTTAGTAAAATTGGCCATAGAACCTATAAATTCGAAAAGAAGAACTTTTTGTTGTTGCTCAAAATCCCCAATAGGCCTCTGAGCTGCCAAATTCACAATAAATCCACACAATGAGCTAAAATTGAGCTCGTTCGGCGCTGTGAACTCTCCAAGAAACCCCAAAAGCTGTGTTTGCCCACAATTGTAGCCCATTGTGCCAAAAAATCCCATAGCTCCTGTTTCTCCAGTTGACATCAATCCACAAAGCTAAATTGAAGCCAGCAAACGAGTTCCAACAGTGAAAATCCTAGAGAAATCCATAGAGCCATCGTCCTGCCAATTTTTGCCTGCACAGAGTCAAAATTTCCAATTTTAAAAGCAACAGAGCTTAGCCATGGAAGGTCCAGTGGCCTTAAACATCACTCCCCTCAATGCATCCCACAAAGAGTTGGAACATTTACCCTTGACTGATAGAGAATATCTAATCCAAGACCTAGTAGGCTACCAAAACCACCTTCAAATAGTCTGTGAGCTCAAAAATAGTCACTTAAATCAAGATGATGTTTATGGAATTTGGGAATCAAACTTACCTAGATACTACCTCCGCTCTATGAATATATTCCCTGAGATCATTCACCTATGTTGTGAGAACTATGAGCTAAAAAACAGGGCAGTTAAGAGTCCATCTCTGACTAATCTTTTTTATATTACTCCTGACTATATAAATGAGATGTTGAACTTCAAACCAACCAACCTCCAGTTTCCTCTTACCATGAATTACTTGTTGGATGAAGGTCCCAAACTCTCCAGCTCAGAGATAACCATAATTGCCAAAGTGCTCATGAGAGTAGATAGCCAGCCTAAGGAGCAACCTCCTTTTCACTATGACTGTTTCACTAAAATTGGTATATTAGTGGTTAATATGATATCTTTTGTATTGGGGTTCAAGACAAGTGAGCATATTGATGAAACCATACTAGTTATGATGTCAATCTTTACCCCAGGGCAGCCCCCTGCTGTCAAATACAACTATGCCAATTTTATTGCCAACAAGATGCATGACCAATTGTTGGGGCTAGATAGGGAGGGAATCTTCAAATATTCTTCCTATATCTATCATCTATTTTTATATTACCAGCTAGATATCTTCCAATTTCCCATTAGAAAATTGGACCATAAAGGGGAAAGGAGGTTTGCGATTTTTGGGACCCTAATCTTTCATGATGTTCGCAACTCTCCCTACTCTTATTGTGAGTTTGTTGATTTATTTGTGTACCCAATCTCTTCTCTCTTGATGAGAACTCCTCCTCCCAGACTGACACATGATATGCAAAAAATACTACAGCTCTCCAAAAACTATAAAATAGGTGACTAGTACTTCTACCAGAATCACACTATTCTGAGGATATATGGCTGTGAGCTATACCTCTACAGGCTGCCCAAATATGTGCCAATGAGACTGTTTGCCTTGGAATATTTCAGGCAATTCATCAATTCAGATTTGAGTCACTTCCAGAGCACAAAGAAAAAGGCCCGGTTGAAACTCACAGACCAATTAGGCCCCTTTGTTATGAACAAGAAAGAGGGATGGAAGGATGCTGATGAACTATTGGGTCAAACATTTAGACTCAAGAGAAGCTTTTGGTGGGTACCCTATGACCCATATGGCTTTATCAATGCAAGAAGGGTAAAATATAGGCTAGCACCCTATGAACACTATAGCATCCCTGACATAGAAAAGTATGCCAACCAAGATGAGTGGTTGGAGGGCACACTAGTTGAAGAGTTAACCGAGGAAGAAAAACGGAACAAACCATGAAAGATTTGGAAAAAACTCTTGACTTGGAATATTTTGGGTAGGTGTCTTTCAAAATGCCACAGCAAATCGGGGAAAGCTCATCAACTAGCACAACTCCACAATAGGTTGCCTAGGAAAGGACTACACCAACAATAGGGACAAAAAAGGGCAAGGAGTTGGTAGTGGGAGAACAAGAAACCATGGAAGAGCAACCTACTACCTCAAAGGAACATAGTCAAGGGCAAGCCCCTTCACTACAGACACAAACACCATAGGTACCGGCACTGCAGACTCCTCTTCCTGGGGAGAGAAGCAAGAAAAGGGACCGAGAAGAGACCACACCTGCAAGTGGGTCAACGTGGCAGCAAGAGGCCAAGAGGAAAAGGGTAGATCCTCCTGAAGAGGACATTGTAGAAGACATCACTGAAAGCCAAGGAGGAGAGAGGGCCGTCAGCCAACAGTCTTTTGCTAGCTCTCACAGACAAGAAGGAGGGAGGCAACATGGAATGGAAGTCTCCTCCTCAAGGTCATAAGCCAAAAAACCATCCGACATCAAACAGTCATTCATGGAGATTAAGGCTCAAAATGAGTGATTAGGAATTCAGTTGTATGACCAGTTACTTAAGATGACACCCTTCGAATAGCATAGACTAATGGCAGCCTATGACATCATTTCAAGCCCAAGGTTCAGCAGCCACAGTCTGCAACTAACTACATAAGGACCAATCTAGAGGTCCTGGCCAAGGACATTCACCCAATGGACGAAATCGAATTGCACATACAAACGGGTGAAATGGTCTATGCTACACTGGTAGACAAGGCAATGATGGCCCACCAATTAAAAGAGTCATTGAGTAATACATCTGCTCAATTGGACTTCGAGAAGATCTCTTCTCTAGCCAAAGACAACTAAATAAAGACTCTGGAAGAAATAATTGTTGAGTTGGGACATGATCCCAAGGATGCCAAGGACATAAAAGCATTGATCAAAAAGAAGGAGGATTATTGCTACCCTTAGAAAGCAATTGAAGCTGCCTACCACCATGCATCCCTAAACAACAGAACTAGCACAAGAAAAAGTAGAAGAAGATGTCATGGATTTATTTATGAGAATGAACCAAAGGCTGATGCAGACAAAGCAAGAGTTGGATAAACCATTACAAACTAAGTAGGGAGAGTCGACCTCCTAGCCACCTAAAACAGCTCCAACAATTGTCTCTGCTCCCCCCACAGACACAACAGCAATTCCTCCCACTGAGCCACCATCGACAACAGGTACAGTAACCACAGATGCTACAACAACAACAACAACAGAGCCTGAGACTAGCATGAGGATGGAGGAAATGACGAAGGTAGTGAAAGAGCTAGAATCTCAAATGTCAGCACTCAAAGAGACAGAAGAAAGACTAGCCAAGCTAGAAGTGAGCTATGAAAAATCAAAAATAATAGCGGCAGAGGAGACCAGAGAGGTGAAGGCCCTGGAGAACAAGGTGAAATCACTGGAAAAGGATTTCACCGTGTATAAACCTCTTGCAGATATTAAAATGGTTTTGTCGACCAAGATTGGCCAGTCCATTACTGACCAATGGGAATCAATTCAGACAATGTATGAACAAATTGAATTAATAGAAAGGGCACAAGAGCAAATACAAAGGGCCTGGGCATCATTAGGAAATATGCATGAGCAGGCCAATGCACTCATCTATTTTTTGAACACCAATATTAAGGAACAATTAGCAGCTTTAGAGATCACTAATAGGACATGCACCATTTTGACAATAAAGAAGGTGCTAACAATGAGAAATCTTATACATACGTTGGAAAGAAAGTGTCAAGAGATGCAGATGGATATCAATGCCTTCACTGACAAATTCACAAACTTGTAGCAAAAGGGTCTACCCAGTTTAGTAACAAGTAATCAAAAATTGTTATCGCATCAAAAGTATGCTCATCAGGTGAACATGTATGTAACAAATCAGATCACTGCATCATCTAGCAACTCAGAAGACACAAGACCTCCTTCCGGGCAGAGCTTATATGACAAGTTGGAGAATTTTTTTTTTATAGAACATGAAATAAATCATCTTTTTGAAGTCAAGCCTAACTTTTACAGGTATACTGAGGCTGATGAAATACCAGTAAAGATACAAAGACATCAGTTGCCTACAGAACAGTGGTGGCAAAGTATGCTAGAAGTTTTGCCTAAGTAAATTTGCATCTTTTTGCCTATGTACACCTGGTCAAAGAGTAAGGCACATGGTAGATATGAAGGAAGGAGCTCAAGCGAGGATCAGGACACATTAAAGATGGATCAAGGGTAGGTGAACAGATCAGGACAACAACGCAAGAAAGCAAATCAAGGACATAACTACCAGCCGAATTCCTGGGTGAAAAGTCTAAAATATCTTGTGAGTTAAAGTAGCCAGCACAGCCACAATAACTCCTACCTTTATTCCTGCATTCATTTCTCTGACAAAGTAGCTGAAGGAAGTTATTGCTCCTTATCTTACCCTCAAAATATTTTGTAAACTCCCTTTTGTATAAATACCCCGCCAAAGAATGTACTCAGGGTTGGTGATTCTCCTATTGAATTGCGCTGTAACTCAGACATTTATTAATACAAAGGGCATTGAAATGCATTGCTGCTAGACCTTCTGAATGTGGATGTGATGGTTCTGGACTCTGCTATAGAATTCTTGTGTCTTTCTTTGGCTCAATAAGTTATTCTAACTGTGTTTTGTGTTTTTTGTGTTTCCGAATCTCATATATGTTTCATAATCTTAACAGGGAAAAAGAATAGCCCAGAACTTGTTTAAATACACTGTGTTTAATTCCTATTGTTATTTATGTTTTCTTCACAATTAGCATAAATAGAAATTCTTAAATGCTTCTATTTCTACTAATTCCCTCATTTTGAACATTGTCAAGGAATTCTTCACTGCTCCTTGAAAATATTCAAGCGCCTTCCCTCTGCCACCATGATAAGGGATTCTTGACTACCCTTAATCCCCTGGCCTACATCCCATCAATCACTAGCTTTCAATATTGTTCCAAACTGATTATCTTGCTCTGTAGTATTGCCTATCATCATAGAAACACACTCAGTAGTCCATCTTCATAGAGTCCATTGCCCAATGGAATTAACTCTTTCAGACTTGCATCCTACCTCTGTTTGAAATCACAATCTAAACCAATTTAAAACAAACCTCCGCACATCATAACTAGCATAAAAACTTCAAATAAACAAAGTTAAATTATATAGAGAGAGCCCTCTCTAGATGCAGTTTCGCTAGAAATTGCATCTAAAAGATTGGTTGGTGGTTACCTCGGTTGTATTCCCTTTTATCACAAGTTTTGGGGAATAACCTGAGTGATAACACCTTTCATGATCGAGACAATCGACAAGAGGCTATCTTAGAGCGAGTTCATTGATGATTTTCTAGTAAATGTTGGATTGATTTCATGCAGAAGAAGGACCAAACCTTCACAAAGCTTTTTGAGTTCAAATCTTTGGTCGAGAAAGAGTCAGGGAAGAAGATGAAGACCTTGAGAAGTGACAATGGTGGAGAATATGTCTCTCAAGAGTTTAAGGACATTTGTACAATGGAAGGAATTAAATGAGAGTTGACGACACCTTATAACCCACATCAAAATGGGGTGGCCGAGAGGAAGAATAGAACTAGTATAGGGGTAGCATGGGCGATGCTGCATTACCAAGGCCTACTACTTCACTTGTGGGCTGAGGCATGCAACACAATGGTCTATTTGCATAATAGAAGCTTGCATCACATACTTGGGATGAGGACACCAGAGGAAGCTTTCTTCAATAAGAGTCTAGATGTGGGTCACTTCAGGATCTTTGGCTCAACGGTATATTGCTATGTGACAAAGGATGCATGGAAGAAGCTTGAGCTGACAACAGAGTTGGGGATGCTTGTGGTGTACATTGATACACCCCATAGCCATCAAGTGTACCTGCCTACCAGGTGGAGGATAGTGGTTTGCAGAGATCTCAAGTTTGATGAGCAGAAGGCCATGCGATTTGACGTTGAGAGGGAGTTCGAACTACAGGTTGTGGAGGAATTGTTGGTTCCTAAGGAGGAGGAGCCTCAGACTAATGTAGAGAAGCCACATGTAGAGGTTCCAAGAGTGGAGACATCCACTCAAGCAGAGCCTTCCAAAGATGGTCGAAAATGCACAAGAGAAGCTGACAAATTGTTACAAGAAGTGAGAGAAAATGTGGGAGCACCATCTTCTCAGCGAAGAGAGAGGAGGTAACTTGAGAGGTACGTTGGATACATGGCCCTTGTTGGGGAATTTTTTAAGACCGATCCATATTCCTTTGAGAAGTAAGTGCAATAATCGATTTGGGTTGATGTTATGGTGGAGTATGACTCCATAGTTCGTAACAGTGTTTGGGACATCGTTCTGAGACCGGATAACAAGTCAGTTTTGATTTCCCATTGGCCTTATAAGGTAAATCAAGCTGCTAATGTTATTGTGGAGAAGCATAAGGCAAGATTTGTTGTACGCGACTTTTTACAAGTTGAGGGGATTGGCTATGATGAGGCTTTTGCTCCTGTTGCAAGGTACTCATCTATCAGATTGTTGTTGGCACTATCAGCATAGATGGGTATGAAGATCCATCAGATGGATGTGAAAACTGCATTCCTCAATAGAAATATTGAGGAAGAGGTGTACATAGAGCAACCAGAAGGTTTTGAGACCTTTTATTGTGAGTCACATGTGTTCCAACTCAAGAGAGTGTTGTATGAGCTGAAGCAAGCACATTGTGCTTGGTACACGAGGATAGATAACTACTTCACTGGGTTGGGCTTCGCAATGAGTGAAGTAGATGCGAACCTCTACAACATCATGCTAAAAGGTAAGTTATTGAGCGTCGTACTTTATGTTGATGATCTCATATTGACTGGTGATGATCAGTTGATTGTGTCTTGCAAGGAGGACCTTGCAAGAGAATTCATGATGAAGGACGTGGGACTCATGCATTATTTCCTTGGCATGGAAGTGTGGCAGAATGATGGGGAGTTGTTTGTGTCTCAGGGAAAGTATGCCAACAAGATACTCATGAGATTCCACATGGAGAAGTGCAAGCCCCTGCAGACTCCTCTAGATAGTAACTTGAGGAAAGAGGATGCTACGTCAAGAGAAGTAGTAGAGGCTACTATGTAAAGGTAGCTTGTGTGTTCACTAATGTAGTTAGTGAACACATGACCAGATTTGAGCTATGTTGTGAACCAACTGAGTCAAGCGATGGTTCAACCTACCAAGATTTTCTGGAAGGCAGCAAATCACGTATTGAGATACCTTAGAGGCACATTTCAATATGGATTATGGTACAGATGGATAGAGGGAGTGATGCTACAGGGCTTCACTGATGTAGATTGAGTAGGGAATCCATAAGATCAGAAGATCACATTAGGAATGATTTTCAAACTTGGGTCAGCGACAGTTTCTTGGTATAATACGAAATAGAGGTCAGTTGCACTTACCTTGGTAGAGGTTGAATACATGGCTTCAAGTCAGGGAGCATGTGAGTCCATCTGGATGCAGAAAATCCTAGTTGGTTTGTTTGAGCAGAGGGTGGATCCAATTGTGATCTATTTTGATAACCATAGTTGTATCAAACTCTTTTTAAATCAATTATTTCATGATAGGTCCGAGCACATTGACATCTGGTATCATCATCTCAGAGACTGTGTAGCGAGGAGGATCATGTTTTTGCAATATATTTTGACAGAGGAGCAAGACGCTGACATTTTGACAAAGGCATTGTCAAATGAAAATTTGAGTTCCATAGAGACAGGATTGGGGTGGTATATAATCCCTTTCTTGTTGATAGGGAGTGTTGGAATGTGGCAAAAAGAATATTGCAATTTTAATTTGTCATTGAATTAAAATTGTGAATTGAAATTCGAATTTAGTCTCACCAGATTCTTGGAAATAATTAATTAATTCATGATGGATTAATTAGTAGGAGAAATTCAAGTTAGAAATCCTTCTGAAGTCATGCAACAGTTATCCCTTAAATTAAGGAGATTATCCCTTAATTAAGGAGATAAGATTGAGTTATATTTGGGTTTTAATTAGTTAACTCAGTTTACTGAGTTAAGTCTAGTTAAATTAGTTCTAAACTATTTGAGGAACTAACTATGAGTTATTAGTTGGTTTATGCATGCATGCACTCAACCAGTGTACTCCAGATAACTCAAGATTCCCTCATCGATAACTCATGCATGTCTATTCTGAGAAAGGCCCAGTTAAACTAAATGTCAAGGACATTGTACTACCTTTTGCATGTGTTTTGCTATAAAGAAAACTCATGCATGCATAAGGAACTATTCCTTGAGGATTGCACAGTTCTCACAGCATGTGAGAGCAGTGTATGAGATCAATGTTACACTTGGTAATAGGAGGATCGCCAAGGAGAAACTGTGGAAGGAAATAGGAGCTTAGAGGGCAGAGAGGAAGGCTTTGTGAGAAACCAAGTTTTCCTATGAGAATTTGTGACGATTGTACTGAGAGTTGGCTAGCTGTGAGAGCTAAGGCTTTGTATAATTCTTATATATTTCCACATTGTATGATAATACAGATAGTGGAGTTTTTAGATGAGGCTTTCCCCGATGTATTCCTTTGTGTATTGTGCATTGATTCTTCCTCTTCTAGTTATATTATTCAACTCGATCTTTAAGCTTCCACAAATTGATAGTAGAAGTAGGTTATAGTATTTTTCTTTGGCTATATTGCATTATCGGGTTAATCTACAGTTAGATTTTCTACATGGTCTTAGAGGTAGATTGTAGAGATTTTGCAGAATTTCTACATGGTATAGAAGCTAGCTTATCTATAGAAAAATTTCTATAGTTTTCACTTCGGGTAAATCAATAGGCAACAGGGAGATGATCCGAAGAAGGATTATTTTCATAATACTTTAGTGAATATGAGAAATGTGGTGTCTTATTTCGAAGATTATTATCTTGTTATTTGACGTCATGATAGTTTCTTGGGTCATAAGGAAAAGTTTTTATTTGATTATTCAATTTATTTCTTTGAAATGAATGACGTTAATTTACACAATCAGAAAATGCTAAAATCATTGAATTGTCGAGTTGTAATATGTGTTGCAGAACATGCTAGGAGATCTAAGATTGCTGAGAGTAATGATGATGTCTTGGAGCATGAGGTCTTGTTATTTTGTGATGAGTGTGTGATGCCTACGTTTAATTTGTGGGTGGAATATTGTTTGGTTAATAGTGCTCTTGGATATATCCAAGATATTTTCTATTCATGTGGCATACACCCACCACAACTTCCATAGTTTGCTACAGTTATTTTCGAGAAGTACATTGGTGTTCCACTTGACGAAGATTGTCCAAATGTTGTGCTGATAGCACCTATTGTTAAAGGGAACCTTAGATAGATGCTTTTAAAAATGGCATGAGACTTGACTATACAAAATTCGTAAAGAATAAACCAACCACTATAGATAGTCGAGATAGAGAGAGGTAGGGTTTTACATTTACAGCTATATCAAGAGTGAGATACATTGATGGTTAATGGATTTCACAACCTTTTTCTTATCAATGTTATGCAAAAATGAAAAACAGTTCATATGTTACACTAACGAAAAAATGAGTAATTAAAGTCTATATCATTTTGAGTTTTTTTATCTTTAACTGAGTTTAGTGGTTTGATAGAGTGGTTGGAAATGTTATTGATCATTTTTATTTCTTCTTGTCATAAATTAGTTATTTGTTATGGTCTTTTTCTCTTAAAGATGGCATATTGAATGGTTGGATATAATGACATGGGTGAATGCTTTGACGTGCTATTTTTTCTATTTAACCATTTATATTATGCCTAATATTTTGTTTTTTGTTTTTCCTTTTCATCAATTTTAAAATTGGATCTATTTAATTTTTTTAGTTAATTCGTGGTTCTTAGTTTTATTTGACATTTAAAGACATGTGCATGCATTTTTTCTTTGTGTTTGAGTTTGTTATAAAAAAAAAATTAATGCATTGCAGATGCTGAGAATAATAATTTTTAGTATTATTCCATGGCGATTCATTTTATTGCTTAAGAAATAAGTTTTGTTCATATATTTGAATCCGGTTTGATAAAAAAATTGTGTTCCATCTTGCTTTTATGATGAACATGTTTGTGTGTTGGAATGAATGAAAGCATATGTCAAATACTTGTTTCATGTACATTTAAGTGGACCAGGGAGAGAAACACAAAGGGACTACCTGGAAAGTATTAAGTATCGTGAACATTACATTATTGATGTGAAATGGTGTTGCTTTTCTCATCAATCCAGTTGCATTTTACAAGATGACAATCACTAAATCATTTCTGATGAAGTATTTGAAGTGCACAGTCCTTGTGGCTTTTTTTTTAATGTATGTACATAATAATTATTGATTTATTTCAATTCTATTCTTTGGTTTCAATGTTGGTGGAATCGATTCTATTTCGCTTCATTGTTATCTTATAATTTGTATATGGATGGTATTCAATTCTTAATGGCTATTTTTTTGTGTAATTCCAAAGTTTTCCTAGCAAATGTGTCTATTTTGCATTCTCAATAATAATCTATTGAAATGGAAATGGATAAGAGTCCAATATTGCCAACTATGATTGGTCATCCCATTGTGACAAAGATTGACTTGATACAAAAATAAAGTCCCATGGTCTATAATGGTTATCAATGTTTGTTAACAGATTTTGATATTTGTGTTCAGATTTTTATAATTTGGGTTTATAATACTTATCCCTTGAGCTTAATATTGGTTTGTAATGGAAATGTTCCTTGTTTTATAATGATTAATAAACCCCATGTACATTATGATTCGGCTAGCATTTGTTATTCCCTTCAATGCATAAGATCTATCTCTTCGGTTTATTAATCTAAGGTTTCATATTCTTTGGATTTAATATTATTTGCTAACATTTATAATCTCTTTGGTCTATAGTATTAATTCAATGGTTTATGATTGCTTTGGATTTATAATATCAATGATGGTAATGCATGTTTTATAAATTCAATGATGGTAAAGCATGGTCCAACATTGCATTGCCACGAATATTGTCTGAATATGGGAATCAACTATGGTTAATCATGGTTCAATGCTGCATTGTGACAAATATTCTTTTGATTTGAAAATCAATCATAGTGAAGAATTTTGCACCGTGGTGAAATTCCACATTGTGACAAGAAATATCTCAATACGGAAATCAATGAAGGTCATCCACATCAACCATGTTTATTTTAGGGTTTATAATACTTATATTAATCTTTTTATACCTTGAACCAATACTTTTCATCCCTCGGGTTTATTATTCCATTGGGTTTATCATATCAATCCCTAGGATTTATTAATATAAGAGTTCATATTCGTAGGGCTTAATATTATTCTGTCAAATTTAAAATCTCTTAGGTTTTTAGTATTGATCCCTATGATTTATTATTCCCTCATGTTTATAATATGAATTATGGTTAACAATGTTCTATGAATTCAGTCGTGGTTGAACCTGGTCCAACATGGGATTATGAGAAATATTGTCTGAATATGAGAATCAACTGAAGGGAGAATGAGAACCAGTGCAATGGAATATAAACCATACGGTTTTTAGTATTTTCCCTTCGGTTTATTATCCCTTCAATTATTATTATTCCCTTCGGTTTTTAATCAGTTGGGGTTTTACTATTTACCCATTGCATTCATTATTATCTTGGGTTATAATATCAATTCCTTATGTTTATTAATCTATGGGTTCATATTCAGAGGTTATAATATTATTCAGATGGTTTGCGATGAATTCCCTTGGGCTTGTAATCCATTGGAGTTTTAACATCAACCCCTTGGGTTTATTATTATCTACAATTTATAATATCATTTCCTTTGGCTTTTTT